>VZRE01002224.1:0-66318 GCA_013396775.1 Cephalopterus ornatus
GCTGACTGGAAGCTGGTGAATGTTGTCCCCATTTTCAAGAAGGACAACAAGGAGGACCCTGGAAACTACTGACTTGTCAGTCTCACTTCAGTGCCTGGTAAAGTTATGGAGAAGACTATTCTGGGTTGTATTGAAAAACACCTGAATGACAACACTGTCATTGGTCACAGCCAGTGCGACTTCACAAGAGGAAAGTCCTGCTCATCAAACCTGATTTCGTTTTACAACAAGGTAACCCACCTGGTTGATCAAGGGAAGCCAGTTGATGTAATCTTTTTGGATTTCAGTAAAGTTTTCAATACTGTTTCTTACAGGATCTTTCTGGACAAAATGTCCAGCACAGCTGCATAAACACATCATGTGGTGGGTGAGCACAGAGGATAATAGCGAATGGGGGAATATCAGACTGGTGACCTGTCACTAGGGGGGTTCCATCTTAGGCCCTGTGCTCTTCAACATCGTCAACATCTTCATAAATGACTGGGACTCAGGACTAGAAGGGATATTAAGCAAGTTTGCAGATGACACTAAACTCAGAGGAGCTGTTGACTCCCCTTGAAGGCAGGGAGGCCCCACAGAGAGACCTTGACAAATTAGAGGGTTGGACAATCCCCAACCATATGAAGTTCAACAAGGTGAAGTGCTGGATTTGGCACCTGGGATGGGGCAACCCTGTATGTACAGACAGACTGGGGAACGAGATGCTGGAAGGCAGTGCCATGGAAAGGGACCTGAGGTCCTGGTCAATGGCAAGTAGAATATGAGTCAGCAGTGCCCTGGCAGCCAGGAGGGCCAACCATGTCCTGGGGGGCATCAGGCAAAGCATTGCCAGCCGGTCAAGGGAGGTGATTGTACCACTCTGCTCTGCACTGGGGCAGCCTCACCTGGAATATTGTATGCAGTTTTGGGCACCACAATATGAAGATGACATTAAGCTCTTAGACAGTGTCCAAAGGAGGGCAATAAAGATGGTGAAGAGCCTTGAGGGGAAGCTGTATGAGGAATGGTTGAAGTCACTTGGACCATTCAGCCTGGAGAAGAGGAGACTGAGGAGAGACCTCATTGCAGTTACAACTTCCTCTTGAGGAGGAGCAGGCACTGATCTATTCTCTGTGGTGACAGAACCCAAGGGAATTGCTTGAAGTTGTGTCAGGGGAGGTTTAGGTTGGATATTAGAAAGAGGTTCTTCACCCAGAGGGTGGCAGAGTACAAGAAGTGTTTGGATGATATTCTTGGGCACGTGGTGTGACTCTTGAGGATGGTCCTGTTCAGGGCCAGGAGTTGGACTCGATGATCCTTGTGGGTCCCTTCCAACTTGGCATATTCTGTAATTCTGTGTGATAATCAAATTCTATAACACCTGTCACATGCTGTCCTGTATACTTGTGTGTGTATATACCATGATCTCCAGAAAAGGTTTCGGATGAGGGTTGGATCAAGTGTTACCCTTGTTGTAGTAGATTCATCAATACTAGTTGAGGCTATTTCAGCCTTGAGACCAGTTTTACTCCTATTTGTGCAGAACAGTTAAAATTCATCCTCTTTTCCTAACCCATGACTGACAGAAAGTCCACCTCAGTGCAAAACTTATCAGCTCTTATGATGCTTTGTTGTTCCTGCACCTTTTGTTTTCATTCTTATAGTCAGAATAGAAAAGCAGGACCACGTTCAGGTAACTTCAGGCTATGCTGAACAAAAGGTGAATTTTCTATTTTTTTAATCTAAAGAAAAAGGTCAAAATTAGAGCAATCCATTACCCAGGGCTGACTATAATCTTTTAATTAGTTTTTTTCCTATCAAAGGGTATAAATTTTTTAATTTGGACAGACAATCACGGGGAATATTTGTGACTGAATTTGTAAAGTTTTACTGGAAAAGTCCACGTCCTTTAACCTAAGAGGATTTGAAGTTTTGGAATTTGTGGAAGGAGCTGTACGAAACTTTTTTTTTTTTTTTNCTTTTTTTTTTTTTTTTTGGTAATGAATACAATAACTTCCCTGCTAGCCCTGGATTTCTGCTGAGGTCTAAGGAGGGTAAAACAAAGCTGCGTCGCAAGATGTAAACCTCCATAATGCTGCTTCCTTGGGAGAATACAGTTGTTTAGGGAAAAGCCTAGGTGAATCATAACAAAGTTTACCATGGGAGGTGCCTAATGAGAGAAGGGGCATGAAAAAAAATGGAGGGGCAAAGAAAGGGAAGAAGAGAGTGTAGGAAGTGCCTGTATTCCGGAAACATTCAAGTCATCCCTGTTTTCCCCTATAGCACTGCTTGCAAAAGACTGAAAAGAAGACTTTAAGTCTTAACCTGGTTCATAAGACCTGTGTATGAGCTGATGTGAATCTGGGTACGTGAATCTGGGTACAAGGATCTGGTCCCAAAACTTACATGCCTTTCATCAGCATCATGCTATTTTATTGTTCTTATGTCTTTGATTTTTACAGGGTTTATGGGTTTAAATCAAACAATTAACAACAGAATGTGGTTTCTATTTGTGGTTTCATTCCAACATTGATTGTGAAATGTTACAGTGACACCATCCCTTGTCCTTGTGTATCCCAATTATTGCTGCAGATGTACATCTGAACACAATCATCTCATAAAGCTCTGTTGTTCATCTGTCTAAAACTAAAGACCAGAAAATAGGGTCTAAAGAGTTTAGGATTAAAAAAAAAAAAAAAATGGAATGTAAAGGGAGAGACAGAAACCATGAGACAGGTTTTTTTAAATTCATCCAGATTGGTGTTGCCCAAAAGCTGTGCCCAACAGCTCATAGCTTTACTGTTGCCTTTGCAGTAACAGTTGGAGGCCTTAGTCACATCATTAGCATGTCTTTTCTGCAATAAGGCTCCCTTTCACTCACAGGAAGGTCATGGGGAGCCTCAGCAGAAAGGCAGAGGGCCTGGGTCCCACAGCAGCTCCATCAGTCTCTGCCACCCAACAAAAGTGCCCAAGACAGGAGACAGAGCTGCTCCCTGATGGTAGATGGGGAGTCTGGACCCTAGGGCTATTGGGATGGAGGATGCATGGAGGAATGCAGATTTGCATCATACTGCCCAAGAACTCATTCAGAGTCAAAGTCCTGTGCACTTTTGCCATGCAGGCACAGATGGGTGCTCAGCCTCCAGTAACCTGCCTCTTCCAACTGTACTCAGCCACATGCTCTTCCAGTCCACCTCATTACCTCATTTTGTGTGCCTACAGTCATCACAGGAAGACATGCAGCAATATGAATGACTGAAAAGTGAATTACTATTAAAATAGTAGCAAGCAATTATTTTAATTAGCTCTTCTTGTGACTGAATTTTCATTTTCAAGCTTGCACAACCAAATTATATTGCGCAAGGGAACTCTTGGGCAAAAATGTAGCAGTGTACTTCTAGCAAATAGCACAGATCAATACTCATCTTTTCCCAGACTCAGACTGATTAATATCCATGGCATATAACTGCAAAATGATCACGGTACAATTAATCCTCCCTGGGCAACAGAAATAACCCATTAACTGGAGCAAAAATACACAGTGTGTCAACACCAACCAAAAGTTTAGCAAGAGGAAAACTGCAGAGCTTTGGTTTGATTCTGACTCCCAACCCCAAATTTAGCAAGGCAGTAAACAACCTGGAGGATCTATTGACATTGTGTAACCTCACCGAGCCCAGCAGAATCTGGGGGCTGATTTTTGGGCTGCACTGGCAGCATTTCATTCTCTCCATCCCCAGGTTGCCTTGCCTACACCAGGGAGAGGCAATTGCTTTGGGGGAATCTTTCTGATTTTCAGTAAAGGAGATGGGTGAAAAATTCACCTTTCCAGTGGGCAACTATTCAGTATTTGATACGGGTCAAATTATCTTGAAAGTGAAATATTGTCTGCTAAATTAGTTGTTTTAGTGTTATATTCTGCTCTTCGAATCAAGAGAATATAGTAAGAGTTTCAACTCTAGTGTCCCAATGCCATAGCCTGGGAAGGAAGACTGAAAGAAAATCATAGAACAATAGTCATAGAATCAAACAATCATAGAATAGTTTGGTTGGAAGGGACCTCTAAAGGTCATCTAGCCAACGCCCCTGCCATGGGCAGGGAAATCTTCAACTAGATCAGTTTGCTCAGAATCCAGTCCAACCTGGCCCTGAATATTTCCATACCACCTCTCTGGGCAACTTGTGCCACCCTCATTGTGAATAATGTCTTCCTTATATCTAGTCTGAATCTACCCTCTTTTAATTTAAAATCATTACCCCCTGTCCTATCAAAATCACATCCAGAAGGACAAACACAGAGAAGAAAATGATTGCCCTATTTTGGCTTCCTCAGACAGCCAGACAGCCTTAGGAAAATGTGTGTAACGGAGCAGTCGGGTGATTGATAGAGGCTTTCAGAGTACGAAAATCCCCCAGTACCCAGTCACACTGCCCAAATCTGGCACAATGGTGCAGCAGTGAGGGGCAACTGCTGCTGCAGAGAGGTTCTGCTTGCTTCAAGAAGCTGGATGCCAACAGCTGCCCCAGCCAAACAGAGCATCATTGTCGACTAGAGACCAACAGTTCAGATTGCTGGACTCATGGGCTACACAGATGTTGACAGATGACAGACAATTTCTTTCTAATATCTAATCTAAACCTACTTTCTTTTAGTTTAAAGCCATTACCCCTTGTCCTATCACTACAGGCCCCTGTCAAAAGTCCCTCTCCATCCTTCTTGTAGGCCCACTTCAAGAAATGGAAGGCTGCTGTAAGATCTACCTTGAGCCTTCTCTTCTCCAGGCTGAACAACCCAAGCTCTCTCAGACTGTTTTCACAAGAGAGGTGCTCCAGCACTCTGATCATCTTGAGGGCCTTCCTCTGTACTTGCTCCAACAGGTCCATGTCTTTCTTCTGTTGGGGACTCCAGAGCTGGACACAGTACTCCAGGTGGGGGTCTCATGAGGGCAAAGCAGAGTGGGAGAACCTCCCTCGACCTGCTGGCCACACCTGTGATGCAGCACAGGATGCAGTTGGCTTTATGGGCTGCGAGCACACAGTGCCAGGTCATGTCCAGCTTCTTCACTGACCAACACCCCCCAGTCCTTCTGGTAATAATAGCAGTAAAGAGGTTAAAAAGTGGGATATTTTCACAAAGAAATAACTAGGAACAGATGACTGCAGCTCAAGCCAGTGTGAATCAGAGTCGAAGTATTCCTTATTTTGCCTGTAACTGTCTTAGGTCATCCAAGCTACTATGGGAAGAGCGGTGTAACTATGACTGACCATCACCATATGGACCATAAGCTCTTGACAACTGTGATGTCTCTTTTTGCAACTCTCGGTTGCTTGATGAGAGAATATGCAAAACCAGAAGATTAAAGATTGAAAACTCTGAGTTCTCGCTGTCTGGGAGTTAAGTCCTATGCTGAGAAAGCAAAAGGATCGTGAGAACACTCTCAAGCCTGACCTCAGAAGTGTGGTATTCAGCATCCCTCCCAATACCAACTGCCAAAACTATAAATTGCACTCTGGTGGAGGTAGCAATCAAAGGCAAAAAATGGAGAAAGTGTCAAGATGAGGGAAGTATTAGTATCTCCAGGTACTGAAGTCCCTTTTACAGCTGCTTCCTGAGCCAAACACAAACTCTGCATTAGCCTTGTGAGCAAAGCCACAAGCAAA
Source organism: Cephalopterus ornatus (assembly GCA_013396775.1). Classification (NCBI taxonomy): domain Eukaryota; kingdom Metazoa; phylum Chordata; class Aves; order Passeriformes; family Cotingidae; genus Cephalopterus; species Cephalopterus ornatus. The sequence continues at coordinate 5,641 of VZRE01002224.1, forward strand.
GAATTATGAAGACCTTGTGCAAGTGTAATAAAAGCAGGAAAACTACTTCCAAATCCATAGGAGTCAGAGGGGATTTCATTCACAGTATATCTTTTAGATGATAAAAAGCTATTTTGAACCACGTTTTAATATGTTTATCAAAGGAAAGATACAAATCCAACAATAACAACTCAAATTTCTCACAGATGGAAAATAGGAATCAAAGGGCTTTGCATAGAAATCTGTTGAAGTCAGGTTTTGTTTAGGCAGTAATTCCTGCAAAGAATCAAACCACTTTCCTCTCCAGTTTTAACTTGGATTGAGCTCTAGACATTGGAAGCCATCTGTCCTCGCAAATCCAATGCAGACAGAAAACAATCCTGAGTGACTTGAACCACAAATACATGGTTATTTCAGTATCTGTCAACAAGAAAAGTGTTGAGGTCAAATCATCTCAAGACTATTCCACCATGAAATGACTACACAACAATTAGACATTTCTAAGAGTGTGTCTGATGAAGTACAGATGGAGTTAAGTGTAATGAAAGTCATATTTTATATCAAAACTTATCTACTACTACTCAGGAGGATAGGAAGAGGAGCAAGGACGGCAAGTTTTGTCTTCACTGACTCAGAGAGTGGTTGTGATCAGCTAAGCAACAGCAACCATGTCTTCACATCTCAAGTAGGGAAACAGCAGTTCATTAACTAGGAGAGATTGTCTGTCTGTCTCCTCAGAAAGAAATGAGTCTGGACGAGAAATTAATCACCCTGATCCTACTAATGGACTAAAGAGCAACGCCTGAAGGTGAGGGGCCCAGACTGACTAATAGGGCTTGGCAGCATTCACATGGTGTAAGGCAGATCCTGACGTTGATCCCTGGTGCCAGATGCCACGCCAGAGCTCACCTATAGGGAAGCTCTTCCCACCTAAACCTCACAGAGGTAAGTTTATCATAGTTTCACGTTTTTAATTTTACACCAATATTTTATAAACACTTTTAAGAATGCTTCCTGTTTTGGGTGCTGTTAATATTTTATTTATGCTTAACTGTCTTGAGAGTAATTTCAAGTTAATAAAATAGAAGAAAAGGCTAAAGATCTGGAGAAGTGTCCTATCTTGCCAGCACATTGCACTGAGTATCCAGAGGGAAGCAATGCAGAGCCCCACAGAACCTGGCACTGAGGTATGTATTCTCTGATGGCCAGTGACAAACCCACCAGGCCCTTTGGCTTTCACTAGGATACTGGAGAGTCATTGACACCCATAAGCTCCCCAAGACTTTGCTCACAATGATGCTGCTTGTTTGTAAAAATCTATATTTTCCACAAATGGAAAAACAGAGTATGACTTCTTAATACTCCAAAGAACAGCATATGAGGAGGAAACAGCAACTGGCACAAGAAACAGAAGCTGAAAGATATGCAGGGGATGAATAGAGCAAGAGAAAGTTACTCAGTCAGGGGCAAAGCCAACTGGAAGAGCCTGAACAGCCACTCTGGATGGAGGTTAATGCTGCAGTCTCTACTTTTCTTAACTGCTACTGGGACAGAAAGAAAAACATCTTGATGAGGATAACTGCAGTCTGATCCAATGCAGCCAAAGGAACTTCCTGCACCATTGTCCTGAAAATAATTGATGGGAACTCTTCACGTAGTGTAGAAAGCAAAAGAAGCAATCAAATGCAGATGCAGATCCCAGCTCTCTTCTCTCCTTCATTAATTGTCTACTAATGGAAAGTAAATAGAGAAAAATATTCAAAAAAAATCTCATTTACAAGGAGACTTTATTTTTGGCCTTCAACTAGCTTCTTTTTATTCCTGGAGGAGCACCACAAGTACCACAACCTAGACATACCACACTCTTGTTTTTTGTTTTCAAAACATCAGAACACATTTAACTGTATGAAGTATACCTCTTAAGATGACAAGTCACCAACATTAAGCTTTCCAGCCTACTAACATGCAGTATATTGCCTATAATATGTAGTATATAGCCTATTAACATGTAATATATACAGCATGGGATTCAGGAGCCAAGCACAGCCTCACTTCTTACCAAAACCTCCTGTCACCCAGAAACAAGACAGTGAGCTTTTTTCTGGGCACAGGACTCTGTCATACACATGCCTATCTCCCACCTTCCTTTGACCAACTATTAGCCAGTGCTGCACATAAGTGAAAAATAGCAATTTCCATGGTTCATTCTATACTGAATTTGGATGGGAAATGTGAATATTAGACACTTTCAGGAAGCAAACAATGCCAACAAGGAGAGACAGTCCTTATTTTGTGGCAATCCACCTGGCCGTAGTCTTGCCATGGAACAAGGAATCAGGCTCCCCAATGACAACTTCCCCAGATGTTCCAGGGACATCCAATTGAATATTCAGCTGATTTGAGACAGAAATAAGCTAGGATTGTTTCAATAACATATTTTCATATTTTTGAAACATATGTTTCAACAAAATATAACAAAAAAACAAGGTTTTTTTTTAATCTATACTTTTTTATTGAAAATGATTTCTGAAGAAACTTGCTGAATAAGATACTGGTTCTCTGTGAGGGGAAAAAACTGAAGAGAGATAGAGAAAAAAGACACATTGAATATGGGATTGGAGAGGAAAGTCATGAGAGAAAAGCATTGCTGGGAGCTGCCAGACTTGCTGAAACCTCTAGCTAGCTTGCCAGATGAATCAGACCACAGAATATTGAATTACTAAGATTTATGACTGGGAATTTGAGGAAGTTACCTGTGATACAAAATACGTTATGTGAATGAGATCTCTTGTCTTCTATTGACAGAAGCGTATAATGAGCCGGGAGCCGGGTCCCCACTGCATTGCCTTCCTGAAGATGCTCTGTTTGACTGACAGCTGAGTGGGAGCCAGGCAGCCACAGGGAAAACAAGGGCAGCATGTTCCCAGGAGCTACAGAGCAGTCTTCTGCGTAAAACTTTCTGAAACTTAGGAAGTTTAAAAGGGGGGAGGAGGGGAAGTAAAGCAAATATAAGCTTTCCTTCTCCCTTCCCAACATTAAACTGACATAAATGTGCACACACACATGCAGAGGAGCCTCGGATTCTTTCAAGCACCTGGGAGGGCTGGAGTAAAGGTCACAGAGTCCACATTTATTTACCCAGCATTGGCTGCAAGAACTACAAAAAAGCTCTACTGGCATCTGGCAGCACAAAGAGTTATCAGGCTACCATTTTCATAGAGGCTTCCAAAATACACTGGGGCACTAGATACTACCCTCTCATTGTACCGACTGGAATGGTTGGTTGCTCAAAAAACCTAGCCAAAAATGCCTCTCACACAAGGAAATTTACAGGCAGCACAAAAGTGTCACAGATGCCTCTACAGAGCTTTTTTCAAAGCCCTTCCCCACACAGGGGCAGGTGCCATGTCCAGAGCAGAGCACAGGGCTACTCTGTCATGTGCCAAGCAGCCTCACAGTGGGGAAGAGCATAAGGAACCCATAGGGCACAGTTTCAGTGCTCCATCCTGCACTCAGCAAGCAGCAGGGCTTGGTCACTAATATACCGTGGGTTTCATCACTCAAAGCAATTTACAACAGTGTAATTATTATCTCCACCTTATACACAGAGTTTTCACTGTTGGCCACAGGGACTGAACAAGGACAAAAAGCTCCATCTTTCTTGCACCAGCACTTGTGCCATCTTTAAGTTACACAGCTGCAGAAGAGAGAGTCAGCTCCCTGAGTTCACAACTGCATGTGCAGGATGCAGAGGGCTTTACAATGCAAGCAGAAGACACTCCACGTACTTCCACAGATGTATAACCCCACAGTTGTATTCAAAGGGTGCATGGGATCTGATAAGCCACTGGACATCCTGTTGATACCTTTAATCTTAACTTCAACAATCTTTCCTCACAAATATTTATAACTATAAAACTGTCTACTCAAACACTCAAGTGTTACAGCTACCAGCTAGAAAGAACCTGAATGTTTCATATAAGAACAAAATTGATCCCATTTCTATTTTGAAATTATATCTCTGTTGCAGAACCTTTGCAAAAATACTTAGTAAATATCTGTGAAATTGTCTTTCATAATATGACATATATAATGACACTGTGTTTCTCTTTGGGCAAAGGCATGGTGCTACCATGAGCAAATACTAACAATGCGCAGATGTGAACGCTGCTGTGAACACCAGTGCTGTCCCTTACCAAAAAAAACCCCTCATGAATCACTGTATCTTCATAAATCTTACGAATTTTATGCACTGCTGCCATTGGAAAAACAACATATTGAATGGTGCACTTTGAGATAGAATGAGTTTAGTAAGACTACCTAACTTAGCTTAACTTCACCGTATGCTGATCTGAAGGCTGGTATCTATCACCCCCACATTACGACGTGCATTACTGCTGGTGTAACAAGCCAGGCAAAAAGGAGGAAATGTGTTTTAACCACAGAGATGTTTTCCTGATTTATTAATTATTGTGCTGCATCCAACATCTTTTTCTACAAGAAAAGTCACACACTCTTCTTTCTTTCTTAAAAAAATATTTATTCTATTGTTTCTGTTGTTCCAGGAAGGTGTAAATACATTGTACCCTACTATTTCATGTTTTAAAAAGGTGACCTATACTTTCCATTTCAAATGCGGTTTCTTTAATGAAAATATTGTAATGTCAGTCCATGCAAAGCAAGTGCATATTAATATGCGTTTACATCTGTCTCATATTAATATTCATGCCTGAATCCACATCCCTACACAAAGCCAATTTCCTGACCATCTGTGTGATGGCTGGTGGATGCAATGAATAAATTTTATTTGTGAGGGGAGTGATAAATCATGTATCTTCCATTTTTCACCCACAGTCTCTCCTCTTAGGTGCTAAAATGTTTTCATTGTGGTTAAGAATTGTTAAGAAACCAAACTGATTAACCCCTTAGCAGATCAGGTAGCTTCATTTGTCAGGTGAAAGTCCACGAAAATCATGCAAGGCATAATATGACTGAGAGAGTGGAACTGCAATTTTAGGAGGTTTAATTATTTTCTTTTCTTCTTGAATTATTCCTGTCTCAGAATCACACTCAGAGTGATAATAGAGACCAATTTTCTCATACTGATGCTGAGGAGTACCTTAGTCTGCAGTTGCAGGGGGTTTGTCTTTGGAGTTAAATACTATTCAAAAAGAATTGTAATCTGAACTTCAGCAAAAACTGTTTCACATGACTTTATTAGAGCTAAGTTCACTGGCTAGTTACCAGCCAAAAAACCTCTGGTTGCTAAAGCACCAACTCTACATCAGCTTCTGAGCTTCCAGAGTACAAACTGACTCTGAATTTCTCTGCAAAACAAGTCTGCTTCTAAATTCTCAAAGGATAAATTTTGACCCCAGTCACAACAACGTCTACCCAGAGTAACTTTACTGGTAGTGAGAACAGCTTTTTACAGAGAGTTATTCTCAGACAGTTCATAGCGTAAATGTAATGCAACTGCACAAAGCCAAGTGCAATAACTCTCCATTGTACAGTGTAGATAAAAAAGAATAAACTCTCAGCTAAGCTTGGGACCCGGGCAGTCGCAAGCCTGGGAAGGCGATTAAAAGTCTAGCATTCCAGTGCTTTCTAGCCCTGTCCACACTATTTAAAAAAATATTTTTTTGAACCAGACGCCTAAACCCAGACATTTGCTCTTACTCAGGAGAACAACATCTGAACAGACTCATTCCTACATCCTGCCTAAGTACTGCTGTAATTTAGTGAGATGGTACAAGAGGTACCATGTCTTCCTCTCCCTTGGGCAAGCAGACCACACCTGACACAAAGCAGCAGCAGCAGCAGCAGCAGCTCTGGGTTCATTTCTGAATGCACCAGCCCTGGGCACATCCACTGAAAAACATGCTGCAGTAAGAAGTGTCAGCACCAGTCACCTTAGGCACGGTTAAAGCATTTGCTTGAATAGTAAGAGACTTGTGTTTTAAGTCTTTTTCCAGTCTGCAGTGCTCAAACCATGGCTGCTATCAGCCCAAGGGAATTCCCTATCCTTCAGGCAGCTAACTAGTCTTCACCTTTCTCTTTTGAATCAGCTTCTCTGAAGGACACACGTGCACACACAAATTTCAAATCAAAACATGTTTTTGCCAATAGTAAACTACATTATTTCCCCTTACATTTGCAATGAAGTCAGTTAACTGAAATTACAATGACGCTATTTGGCCTGAGACACAAAATTTTTTCCTTAAAGATGAATTTTGCACATTTTTGTAAATACAGATTATGGAACCAACAAAGGGGGAGATTATTCTTTTCTCCTTCTAATGTAGGTCAAATCATGTAAGCAGCAAATAACCTACTTCTACCTTGACAATCCAGCCGTAGGTAGTTTGAAGATTATTGTGTACTGAACTGGAATCTGAAAGAGGAATTGTGAATGAGCTTCACACTTCATCAGCATAATTGGCAAGAAATTATTTGTAGTTCAAATAAAAACATACAGTTGCTAAAAAAAAGAAGCTCAAATAGCACTACAGAAAATAAACAAGGTCGTCAGTCAATCACAATTTCCAATAAATCAGGTTTCTGAGGAAACCATGGCTGTAAATGTATTTATGTTTAATATCCTTTTGTCTTAGTAAACTGTATTCTATTTACAGCCCATCATAGTGGGAAAACAAGACATTTCCAGAGACTGCAAAATCCAGAGGTTTGAATCTTTATTCCTTCATTCCTCTTCATGAAACAAAGACAGGACAAAGCAGGAGGTGGCAACTTTCATCATGACCTTGCCACTCAGGGCCAGTAGTGGTACGGAAAGATATTTCTGTTCTCATGGGTGTCAAGGGACCTATGAGAAATGAGCTAAATTTCATCAAAGTTCCCAGTGGAAAGCATCTGTATTGCAGATACTGCTAGGAACTAATTGGTTTCCATGACTAATGAAATTCATATGGAAATATTGATCCAAACACTCCCTTTAGGTTTATTTTTACAGTGTAAAATGAAGATATTTAATATAAATATATATAATGTTTTATATTGATTCTTAGTAAGTTTAAAACATAAAAATCAAATCAATAGATGTATCCAAGCAACATCTAGTTGAAGATGTCCCAGTTCATTGCTGTGAGGTTGGACCAGATGACCTTAAATGGTACCTTCCAACCCAAATGACAGTTGGAAAAACAAAAGCATTTCAGAACTGGTCTTATCTTCTCTTATTAGTTTGTTTAATCATTCATATCTGCTGAGACACATGGAAAATCAGTTTTTCAAAAAAATAGCAAGGTGATAAATCTCCTGATGTTCACAAGGGCTACTCACTTGCCAGAAGATAGGAATGTTTATAGATGTTTTGTTGGGCTGTGACCTGAATTAATATTGTCACTTTTAAGATTGTTACTGGCCAAAGTAAAGGCTGTGTGTGCACAGAGGGTGCAAAATGAGCCATCAGAGGGAGCAAAAAATTACAAGGCTTGCCTAGTTTTCTGTAGCTTCCTGTTTCACATCCTCCACCCACTTCAGCTAATGGGATGATCAGACAGAAATTTTAGAAAGGCAGAAATCAGTTCTACGATCAGAGAGCTCCCCAAATCAAGCCTCCAAGGGAATTTTTAAAGTCCCTGCAGATCTTCTGTAATTGTGCTGAAAACAGATAAAACCTGCAGAACTGTCATGGGAAGAGCTCCTTGTACCAACACACTCCCAGAAGTCCCTGGACAGCTCCAAATGCCCTCTCTTCATTCTTCATGCCCTGTCATTCTTTGTCCACAGACCTCAAAGAAAACAAGTAGCAGTAGCCTTGTATGTTTTAAGCTTCAAAAGATCATTTGTGTCCAAACACCAGTAAAAGAATTATTCACACAATGTTTCCAGGAATGCCAACACAGGAGGGTTTTTTCCTCTATGCTTTGGGCATAAGGCATAAACACATTGTTATCCCCTCCAGGATCCTCTCAACAGCACCTCTCTGTGAGACTAATTAGAAGAGAAACAGAGAGGAAGCTGGTGTTAGATCACAAATTCAAGCCTGAGTCAGGGAGCTCAATTCCTTCATTCCCATTCCTAATGCAAAGATGGGAGAAAGCAGAAGATAAAGTTGTACTTGTACTCCAAACACTGTGTCTGCGTCTGGTTTGGTGTCAAAGCACACAACAGTGCTGGCAGAGGCCATGTGCTGAAGTTTCCACGGTATGGAAAGCCACCTGTAGAGTCAACTGTTGGCTGCCAATCTCCTGGCTGAGCCCCCCTCGGTCAGTGGGGTCAAGCAGCACCTCAGACCCTGCAGCCCCAGGTCCATTCCCCAGCTCTCGCACGGTGAGTCCAGGCTGCAGCCACAGAAGAGAGAAAGGACTATACAATAGTAAAATAGTTCCTCTCAGACCAATTACACTTCTTTATAGTCTTTTTCCTCCTCAACATCCTTGTAGGTTTTTATAACATCCCTGGAGAATTTTAATTTTCAAAAGTCTCAGGTGGATAATGTGAGAATAAAACTCTTCCCACAGGACCTGATGTGCTTGCAGCAAAAATATTCATCCTCAAGGCTGAAATCACTGACAAGTTGAGCTAGGTGCTCCATTTTGGCATGAGTTTCTCATCATCCCAACTTTGCTATCTCCTTTCCAGAGTGATCAGTATCTATGCAGCTGCCCTCAGGACTGCAAAGACAGTTGAGAAGTTTAAAAAGCAGTTAGTTGAGATAAACTGCTAATTTATTTGACTCATTTAAAGAGTAAAGGAGATTTCTGGGTTCTGACAAAGCTGATGCTGTATGAGTGCACTGAAAGACCCAGTGAGGGAGAGATAGGTTGAAGGGAAAACCTTTTTGGTTTCATAGGCTCTGAATCCAGTCTTTGCTTTGACTTCACATGTATAAATCTGCAATCATTCCCCTGTAAGTCTCCAGTACAAGACACATTTTGGCAAAATTAAACTGGAAGTTTTCTGCCAAAACAGTTGGAAAACACTTCATCTATAGAGAAACTTTTCATGGGGTTTATCAGAGTCTCAGCAAACTTCTGCCAGAAAATCTTTTTCAGCAGCAAGTCAAACTGGTCAGACTGGTCAAACCTAAAAAATTATGTTGGGTGTATGTTTATAATGGGGACGTTACAAATTAAGAAAATCTCCAGCTTCCAGACCTGCTCTGCCTGATTCAGAAAAAAGACAATTCCGTAAAAGAGCCTTAGGGCTGAAGTGGCTCTGAGAACTGAGTGCCTCTGCTTGCCTCTCTGGAGATGCTTCAATCTCTATAAAAAAGGCTGAATATTCAGAATTGTGAAATGCTCCTTGAACTGGCACGGGAGACACAGCCACATCGTCAAAGTTCTCAGTCAGTAGCCTGGTACTGCACATGGATGAAGGTGAGCTTCTTGCAGAAGAATACATCTCTCTCATTTTTTTTTCCAGTAGAAAATAAAACCCTGGAAAGTTTTTATTGCTTCCAGCACAGAACAGCAAGCTCCTTTTATCTGCAAAGGTCTTTCAGACCAGGGAAGGCTACCAAGGAGCTCACAGACACAGGCTTCCCTTCTCACCTCCTGCTCCACCAGGAGATCCTGCCTCTTGGCGTGCTTGCATCTTTCCACCATTCTCTTTTTATTCCTGTGCTTTTCTTTCTTGCCATTTGATGTTTACATCAGCTCCAACCCTTGGCTGGGAAAGTGAAAGGTGAGCATCACCATTTCCCCTGGGCTACCACCAGCCAGGCCTGCTGGAGAAAGGAGCCCTCTCACATCCTGTACCTCTGCCACAGCTCTCTCCATCTCCAAGGAACCAGAGCTGAGCAGCACCCTCATCCAGCCTGCCCCAACTATTCCTCTCAGCCGTGATTCATGCTTTCCTCTCAATCACTGTGTCTCTCCTGTTTGTGACACACGTACAAGGAATCTGAAGGGTTTTTAGGAAAAGTGATGTTAAAATTTTGTTTCAACTTAGAAACGGTTGGTGCTAGACTATTTCCTGAAGAAAAAGCAGCATGTAGGGTTGACCTTGTTCTTATTGGTAAGGTAGACAAATGTTCAGTCAGCACTGCTTCTCCATTAAATAATGACCAGGTTAAATACAAGCTGGTGGACTTCTGGAAATGGGCAAAATGTAACTGCCAAAAAATGTCATTTTAAATGGAGAAGAAGGTGACAATAATGCTTCTTCGTCCATGCTCAAACTTTTAAACTACACCTCCTCCTCTATCAGAAATTCTGATTTCTCAAAATGCTCATATCTGGGCTCTGCCAGTTTTTCTTTCTTTCAACCGGTTGTCAGTTTTCTCTTACACCTCTTCACCACAGAGTCTCTGCGCTTGAGCACACTGTGCCATCAGCCCAGTTTATTTGACTATCCTTAGTGTTATGTCCATTTTAAGAACAGGTAGAAGTTCTAAGATAGAAAATGTCAATATCAAAAAAGGTAGAAAAATAGTCCATGTAAATGCACAGAACTCGTGAGTCTTTCAAAACTTACTTCTTACTTGTAGGGAGACACCTAGCCTTTGTACCCAACTATGATCACAAGATCTCCAATTTTTTAAAGAAAATCTTTCTATTCATTCTCAAAAAAAATCTTCATAATTTCCCTGAAGTGGAAAACACTCAGATTCCCTCTTTGTATTCTGCAAACCAGCTTAGTTATTTTTCCAGATCGTGGAATTTCTCGAAGATGATAAATACCCATAACAAATCTGATCAACTAATTAAATCTTCCCTGTTTCACCAGCAGTCGCAGTCTCTACAGCACTAAACTCATGCCTGTGTCCAGGGAATTACATTTCTTAAGGCTGCATTAAATTAATGAAAACAGTTTGGAGAATCATAAGTTCTTAAAACTTTAAAACCATTTCAACTCAGTCAGATAGAGCTTGTGCTGAGTATACTCAGATGTGGAGCTTCCCGTAGCTCCACTCACCTGCTGGACCAATGCCAACCTATGAGCCAGTGGAATATGCAGTTTGTAGTTACTGCATCTCCAAATGATTATCTAAATAAAGCCCAGCCAGCAAAATAAAGCTTAATTTTTAGTTCAAAAACAGGAAGGTCTGCACTTTTGAGAAGGGCCTCGTTGTTCTGAGCAACAGTCTTGAAAGACAGTCTTTATTTTAGATGTCCCTCATATCGCTTCACTAGTTGCAAAACAATATTAAAAAGAATCAGTTCTGGAACCAGAACACTTCGTTTTCATTCATCAGAATAAATGATCTCCTTAATACCCTGCTTCTGACAGATCTTGGGTTTTCATCTAACAAGCACCAAAACCTGTCTCACTAGCATTGAGCAATAACATCCAGAATAATCACAGGAACTCATTTATCATTAAAAAGTCATATTTCAAAATCAGCTGTTATATCATTTGGCACATTGAAATAATTGTATTATATTTAACCCCTCGATAACTCAGCTATCTAAATCATTTCCAAATTGTATCTTCCCTTCTCCAAGGCTTTCATTAGGCTGACAAATATCTGTGCCAGTGTGTGAGCTATAAGTTCCTTGGAACAAATGGTCTTCTTGCAACATTATTGCCAGCTGATGGCAGAAGCAGGATGAGCCATTTGTTTTCTTTGTGAGACTGGCTTTCATTGTCCTGAATTCAACACTAACATCTTGATAATCCTGCATTTAAATCTATGGACACTAATGCACCCCTTTTTGGATCTTCTCACTGAAGTATCAAAGGATTAGAAAGGCTGGCAATAATTTCCCCATCTGTAGGGTTCACAAAAAAAATGAGGATTAAAATCTTCAGTGGATAGGTTGTAAATTATGTATTTCTCTGGACATTACTATGAGTAATTCTGCTTTACTTGGAGTGCTATGATCCAAAGTCAGAAAAAGATTAAAGGATTAATTTCCTTCTTGATTCATTATTGCCCATTTTGTTCTTTTTTTTTGCTTATGTTTCTACTCTGTTTATGTACTAAAAATGTTTTATTCATGGATCCTTACATAATTGTCCATGACCATGGCACAAGATACATTCAAATGCCTTGACATTTCAAATATACATCTCATTTTATACTGTTTAGGATTATGCAGACAATAACTGCACCATGTTCTTGTACTCTGATGGTATGACACCAAAACAATAAAAAGTGTAAGTTCAAATTTTGCAGCATAATACTTTCCTGTTGCAAAATGTTCAGAGGATTGGGCTGGTTGCTCTATAAGACTCTGTTTGGGAATGACTTTTGCCCAGAGTTTTTTCACTTTTCTATCTTCCATATCCACAAAGTTAAAAGAGGGAAGGGGGAGAGGAGCAGGAGGAAATAGTAGAAATCCACATCAAAATTTTCAAGGGATTGTAATACCTCTCATCGACAGCTTTTTCATTGCAATGCCAATTGTGATCAATATAAAAGTTATTTTTGCCTGGATAAGAATTTGCAGTGCAGTTGGAACGACACAGGAATCTTCTAGAGCACTCGTGCAAATGTATAGTCATAGCACACAATAAACTCTCTAATTAGTTCGGATATGACATTGCTCTCTATCCCAGTTTACAGGCAAAGTTAAGGGATGGTGTGTGCTTGTTTTGAATACATTAGACACTTTGTTCTGCTCACATTCTATGCACATTTCACAGAGGAAAATACATCTGTTCCATCAGTGATATAAAATGGGTATTTCCTTAGGGGTGCGTAAAGTGTGTATAAATCTCTGCATCTGCCTGAGATTTGCATAGATGCTGGTACGTAGGTCACTGGTTCACTTAGTTTTCTCTGTGATCTGGGAGTAATGCTGGTTAGCTCTCAGTGCCGCAAGGAGATCATAGACATTTTTTGCTTACACATGTAGAGCTTTATTCTGTTGTGCATGGGGCTCTGCGCAGCATTCCTAGTTTAGCTGTGTTTCTACATATTTAAAATTAAAAGCTCACTTTGTATGGTGTTTCTGGCCATTGTTTATGCACCCAGATTAGTCTCAACTTTTATGTTAAATTAATAATTCACATATTTTGTCCATCAATGAATCATAACAAGTCTGTATGTTGAAAATATTTGTCACAGCTCACAGAAAAGCACCCCTATAGCTTATTGTCTCCTATTAGCTCACTTTTTTCTCAAGGCATTCCCCCTGCAGCAATCCCCACTGTAAGCCATTAGCTGTGCACATCTGCCCACTCTAATGACCACTCCAGTGTACACATACCTGACTGCCATCTAATTTAGACATCACCCATAGGACACTAATATTAATGTCTCCTGGGCCAGCTAAGTCCTGGATTATTGACTGGCTACAGTTATCACTTCATTTGGTCTTTGGAGGTGAACCAAGTGCACCTGAGGTCATAAACAGGTCAAATGATTATACAGTTTGCAGAGGAATCAAGTATTTTTGTTACCCTAACAAGAACCAAAAATATACTTTCTAATTTGTTTTGACAGGGAATCCAATTGCTTTGCCTTTATGCAATGTCCCCTTTGTGTAGCTATGAAAATGAAGCCAATTAGGCATAAAATTCTTTTTCCGTATGAGCTGCAAGTTAAATAAATTGATGCCATTTAAAATTAACAGGGAAAAAAAAAAGAAAGAAAATTGGTAGTATCAAATATCTGATAATCAATCTCTTATTTTATAAAGAAAAGAAAACGGAAGAAATCAGGGCTGCTATTTCTAATTAAAGTCAATAGAGATGTGATAAACAGCCTAAACAGTTGTAGGGAGGTAAACACACGGAGAAGAAAGAGCTATTTAAGCTAAAGGAAGATGGTGGCATGAGAACAAATGGGTGTAAATTGTTCCTGATTCTGTAAGACTGGATTTAGAAGACCATTTTGAGCCATTGGAAGAGTGGATTCCTGAACAGCCCTCTAATTAATATTAGAGTGGGGAAAAAAATGCAGAATTTGGGTGAATTGAAGCTTGATAAATAAATTCTATAACCTATTTTCATCTGAGAGCAAGGCATTGCACAAAGTAATCAAGGATTTCCCCTTCAGTCCAAATTTGTGAAAATTATGTTTGGACACTAGGCCAAATTCAGATCTGTTGTAGAAAGCTCAGCTCAAGAGATATTTGTGCCATTGCATATTTTTACACTGAAAGCAAATCCACTTCTCTCTAGAAAAGGAAGAAACCACCCTCTTCCCAAACATAGTAAACAAATTGGAGTTAATACCAGTTCTGAATTTGGCCCACTGTGGAACAGATTCAAATGTTCACATTTGTAATGGAAGTTGTCCAGCAAAGCACCCTTTGGCATAAGTGCTCAATTGTAGTGAGTAAATGTGACAGAACAGAAAATTCTGTGGTTTCTTCTTCTATGGACACTCATATACGTATGAATCCAGTGGAGAAACTGAGGTAGTGAGGACAACCTTAAGATGCAACCCGGATTTTGCCTGCCACAAGTTTATGAGAGAAGATAAAATAGTTTTGTACAAAAAAGAGAGTGGTTGAACACACTAATGAATGTAAATTTTCACATAAATCTACTTAAATAAATGAGCAAATCTACTCAAGAGCTGAGTGGGCTTGATCCTTTACATCTCCAATCTTATTTGCCTTCAATGTGAGCTTAGCATTTACAATCAATATTTATATATGGATCCATGCCAAGATGCCTGCATTAAAAAATGTGAGTGGATACTACATTATAACATTTTGGTAACAAAAGATAAAGGAAAAATAATGTACCAACTCTTCTGTCCATTTATTTTTGTTTGTTTCAGGGTAAGGAGCAGATACATGGCTTTCTTCAACCAAATTACTACAAAAACCTGTATTACAGCAAAAAAGGTCAATGCTATAAAACTATGCACTTTCCTTTTTAAGTGTGTTGCTTTCACACGTTACCGACTACTGTACTGAACATTGTGCAAAATCCTAGGAAAGGATAGTCATTTATAGACGTTTCTTTGTTAGGTGTTTCTCATTGCATGAAGAGTCATCAGTGATCTGCCCCTCACCTGCCTTTGACATTGAGTGAAAGTTCGCGAGTGCTGAAGTATCGGCACGAGAGGGGATGAAGAAGGCAGCTGCCTGTTCCACCGATCCTCAGGAGAGCTGGGTAAGATGTGTCAAGACATTCAGGAGCCGTTCCAAATGTGAAAACTGCCCTTGTTCTCGTCACATACAACCAGTACCACAATAGATGGGGAGTGATGAGGCTTTTAAAAAAAAAAAAAAACAAAAAACAAAAACAACCAAAACACAAAGATAAAGAGGAGTAATATTGTTACAAATAGCAGCTGCATCCCCAGAGTACCACTGCAGCTTGGAGAACTGTTGTTCTGGGAATGGCTTTGCTATTAGTACTAAAAATTAAGCAGTCTCACTAGATGCAACTAACAGTTTTTAAACTGTCAAAGTGTTTCATATGCAGTATCTCTGTTTCCCAATTCCATTTCCTCATTAACAAAGCCAGGAAAAAAATGACTGCAGTAATTACTTCTCTTTCAGCTTTTTTTTCTTCTAATTACACTGGCTCCCCTCCCCCTGCCTGCATATATCAAAAAATGTTACTGGCTTGGGGGAGAGATTTGTGCAAGCCCTGGCTGAAGGATCAGTACCAGACTTGGAGCAAGCACTGATTAATTCCTTCTCCTACACAATAGGAACACCAGAGATGGAAACCTATTCCTTGTGAACATTGGATCCAACGCAGTGGTTCAGCATCCCTAACCATTTGTTTTTGGCTACAGTAGAGTTAATTTTCTTAATAGTAGATGGTAGAGGGCTGTGTTTTGGACATGTGATGAAAAGAGTGTTGATAACACAGGGATGTTTTAGCTATTGCTGAGTGGAGCTTATACAGAGTTGAGGCCTTTTCTGCTTCTCACCCCAGCTCACTGGTGAGGAGGCTGCGGGTGCACAAGAGGCTGGGAGGGGACACAGCCAGGACAGCAGACCCCATCTGACCACAGGGATGTTCCAGACCACATGGCATCATGCTCAGCATTAAACTGGGCGAGGGTGGAGGTTGGTGGAGACTGATATTGTTCTGGGCACCTCTCAGTTTGTGGTGAGAATTTGTTTCCTTTTCCATCACTTCTGTTTCTGAGCAGGGGGTGTGTTTTTTCATTCTTACCCTTACGATTCTCCCCCACATCCAACTCGGTGGAGGAGTGAGCAAGCGGTTGTGTGTTTCTTTGCTGTCTACTGGGGTTTAAACCACACCACCATCTCAGGGCTTTGTTCCTTTGTGGTACCCTGCTTTCTCCCACAGACATGCTCTTCTCCTGCTGAGCTCAACAGCCTCAGCAGCGGAAACCAACACAGGGAATACCTTGGCACCTCCAGCAGCTCCTGGCTTCCCGCCCAGCTGCAGCAGCAGGTGTGCATGGGATGATCACACACTTACCAGCACATTTTTTGCACACAGACTCCAGGCTTGTTGAGGCTTTTTTTAACACCAAGGTAAATAAGGATAATGCCCCTTCATCAGCATTTTCCCCAGTCTTAACTTTCTTTCTTCTCCTCAACTACAAAAATACCTGTTTTTCAGTCATCACTTTGTCACTAGTATTTTACAGATGAAGAAAGAGAGATGGAGGAAATTGTTACTATTTTACAATTACCTTTACAATACGATAAGCATGCACAAGGTGAAAGGCTATGTAATGACAACAGTACAGCTACAGCAGCTGCCTGCACCTCACATCCCCTGTTCAGCCTGCACTCACACAGCCTGTTGGTTTGACTTTCAAAAAAATCCCACTTAAATAACTATGTACAAAAATGCCCCTGATTTGCCAAGAAAAGAAAGCTCATTTGCACTGCACAATGCTGGATATCATTTAATTTGACCAAATTGAGAGTTTTGCTGCATTGCACAGACACTTTGAGATGAATGAGCCATCTCTCACTAACATATACACACAATGTGCACATGCAAGTCCCCTTCTCTACTTTTTGGAACAAATGTATTAAAATATTGGTATCTTCCAGAATTTTTAGAAAGTCTTCAAATCAAAAACTGAACTAATGAGATGATGCCCGGGTAGGAAGTTCTTTGGTACTATTTCATTATTACTCTGATTCTTAAGAGGGACAACAGGGGTTCCAGTTTGTACTAATTGGGTAAGTGATCTTAACAGGAGTGATGTCTGTACACTCAAAACTGGATTGCAAACTACTGTCATTGAGCCCAGCCAGGTACTGGGCAGTCTGATTAATTGATTGAACCACTTTTCAATTGGTACCTAAATAAGGAATAGTTCCACAGGACATCATTATTTCTCTAAACCTCCTGTTAATTCCTCTGCTTTACTGTCCTGTGAGTGCTCAGCCCTCCTCTCCACTCAAAAAATAAATGTCTGGAGAGCAAACAAATTGCTGGGTTTTGTGCTGACTGCCAGAGGATCCAGAGACCATGGCAGAAGTGCTCTCTGGCATCTTCATCTTCACATGAGGGCTTTTCATTCCTCCTCAGCATGCACGGGGTGCACCCAACAACAGTCTCCCTTCAAGAGCAGATGCTCTATCCCCAGTCGCTGCTGGGAAAGCGCAGACAGCCCTGTTTAAGCCCCTGCCTCCAGTTCTGCCATCTTCCCTGCCCTTGATCCTGCCTGCCAGGGCCTCTTGCCGCAGGAAAAGGGAGAGGAAAGGAGACGGGTCACAAAGGACATCTTCAGGGAACAAGACAACCCTGCTAGCGTGCCTCAGCCTTCCTGCCTGTCCTAAGCCTGGGCAGTCACCAGTCATTCACTTTCACTTACAGTCACTGTACATGTCTTCTGCTGCCCTGCTTCTAGCTATGGTTAGCCAAGTTCTCAGTCTTTGGGCAAAAGATGTGACAGAATGCATTAGATTTTAACAGAAAAGCCTCTTGATGGAGTTTATTTGAAACTTTAAGAAGTTTTTGGAGGAAGAGCTACACAACCAAAAGAACCAGCCTCTTATAACACTGAATATCCTCAGTTTATCATTGGCCTTGGAAATGTTTTTTAGATCAGAGCTTAAAAAAATATAGACCTTTCCAGAAAAATACATGTTTTATTTTATTTTCTGTTTATATCTCAGTTTTATTTAAATAGTAACCTACAATCATAGTTTTGCTTTGAAATGCTAGGTAGCTCTCAGCTCCGAAGTACAAAATAATTAAAAGAAGGATTATTATACACATAACAATACAATAATTTAATAGCATTTAGTTTAATTCAACAGCAAAAACTAAATCTAAGATCCAAATAAAATGCATAAATCTGCAACTGCCACACTTTAAGCTCCAGGTCGGTATGCAGAATTCTGCACAATCAGGAGTATCTAAGACCAGAAAACAGAGCATTTTTCTCTTCAAGTTTTGATATCATAAGGAAAGCAAATGTGCTAGATTTTGCTCTTCCTTGCACTAGTGAAAATGTAGAGTAATCTCAAATTAGTTTCATCACCCAGGACTTCCAATGCAGCTGAAAGGAGAATGTTACCTTGTCTCATCAATGAGATTTTTTAGCATTTTTGTACTGGTCTGTTTTTCAAACATGCCTTTTTTTCTTTTTGTTTACAAAAGAAATTCGAGTAACACAATTGTGGAACTTTCTTTGCCTATTACCACTAATGGTATGTACACTCTACCAAAAGTAACAAGTTTAGTCAAGGATAGAGGAGCAGAAGGATAATTTTGCTTTTCCCCACAAAAATAACAAAAATATTTAAGAACAAGAGAAGATTACTGGGAACTAAAAACCTGACTTGCTCCCCTGTTGTGAGAACTACAAACCTCTCCAGCTATAATTGAGACGTCTAGGCCAGAGCTTGTAGTGATGACAACAGGTTAGTGAACAAGAAAGAATGAGCTTATGAAGTGCAAAAGTAATTCTCACAGTGTATTTCTTAAGCTGTACACACCACATTCAATAAATAGCTGATCCAAGTGAGAATGCTTCAGGAGATGTCGCCTTTCTAAGCACAAGAATGCTAGGTATCTTCACAATACCTCATGCTCCGTATTTGTTCAACACCATTACACCTTCAACATGAGATTTAACTTTCCTCTGTCCCACCAAGCACTCTCCTGAAATTATCTATATCCCTTACTTCACGTCACTTGCCATTCTCAGTAATCCAGCCCCCAAAGTCCATCTATCAGCCTGTGGCTCAGGCTGTGACTCTGTCCATAGATGTTTTCCATCCAACCTATTTTTCCTAGACAAGACAGAGATGGAAGTTCAAGCAGCAAACACTGTTCAAACAGCAAGAATTTACCTTTTTTGTGTCCATGTTTCCTGCTGGGCCAAGTAATGCTTGAGAGACTTCTGTCTATATTACCCTAAAGCATGGTGACAACCAAGGAGACAGATTTGTGTACAGAAACAGATCCACAACCTCCTAATTTCCTCAGTGGCTTTTGATATTGACACTTTGTCATATATTTAAGGTATTTTTAACAAAGAAATAAATACAAATACTGTTTCTGCACAATTAAGTTCCCATTTTGGCTGCATTTAAGTTAGCTGTTGCAGTTGCATTCTACTTTTGACAAGTGAGTTGCTAATGTAAATTCTTTTGTTTGCTTGCCTATGGACTAGAATGAAAAACAATAACTTAAAGAGATTAAATTCTGGTTTTGGTAACATAATTCTGAAATAAGTAAAGATTAAAAAACAACCCACAGATTACATTCTATTTTACTTAAATAACACCCTACTGCAATTTCACTCAACCCTATTGATGTAGAATAGCCACCTTTTCTTCCCTTTTGTCTTTACTCTTCCTAACCCTCAGTCATGATAACTCCACCTTCTAGCTGATGCACTAATAAAAACCAACTCTGTCATTCCAAATGTATTTCCCATTCCAAGCAGATGCTTCTAGTTTCAGTGATTTTACTAGTAAAATCATACTAATCGCATCCACATAAAGCTGGTTGTAAAATATTTTTCCTCCTTGTTTTCCTTTTAGTCACAGACAACATTTGGAAAATCTGGACAAATCTAACAAATTTTGATAGCCAAATACCCATCCTATGTCACTGTTTCAATATTGTTCACTTTCAGTTCTTATATGCATCCTATCTATTCTGCACTTAAGCAAATTCAGCGATGCTTCCCAACGATCACATTATAATGAATCCCATTACCTTAACCAAAACCAAACCCCTGCCCTTCTGTAACTTTGGGAAGTCTCTGAAGCCCTTCAAAAGTCCAGACTGGCATTTCATTTGCTTCATTTTGCAGTAAAAATGCTAGACCCACAGCTTGAATTGTTTGTACTCCTTCTCTTTTAATTTTTCCTGTTCAATTTCTGCTTCCTTTTCCACTCTGTAAGTCAAATCGTACAAGGAGACTCAGATTAAATGAGCAAAGAGATTGCACTCATATCAGCTTTATTTTATAAGAAAAATTGTGTAATAGGACCCAGCTGCTTTCCCGCATCACCTCTCTTTTACACATGACCCTTATCAGGACTAATCGTATGCACCACAGCTACTGTGTAAAGCCTGTACCTGCTAACAACAAGACATCACTGCAGTCACCTGTTTGGTGTTCAGGCTCAGGAGACAAGAAATGGGTGAATTCTACATTGCTCTGGTTAGTGAAAGGCAGGATCTGTTAACTAGCACTTGTTCTGATCTATAGTGCTGAAGTCTCCCAGGCTAAGGTCTGAAATGGTATGACCACAAATTTGCCAAAAAACATTATACTGTGCTTAGCTTCATTCTTTTAACTCTTGGTCACTGACAGCCTTCCAATTATTAGTCTCTTGGGCAGCATTGTGCCACTCACTGAGCCATCTGTACTCCCAGTTTTTCCCTTAAAATTTTCAGCCCATCACCGTCATGCATCTACCTCTCTGAGAAAATCTACTTCTCTCCAATCCATCTGTGAATTTTGCTAACAGTACCCACAGAAAAAAAATTATACAGCAGTAAACTTTGTGATCTTAAATAGTTCTTGATATGTACAAAAGCTTACAATACGTAAGTCCCATCTGCACTGTGCAGATACCTAGACCGCTCAACACCTACTTTCCAGCCATACTATACCCTTTTTGATTCCTGGCTTACTCTCTTTCTTTCTCACCTCTGCAATGTTTCAGTTCTGGTCTCCTGTACATGATGGATTTTTTATAACTCTTGCAGATACAACCCTTGTGCAGCAGCTAAGCTTGTTTCCCAAAATCACCCTGATCTGCAATTGAAACCTGTTCATTTTCACAGCAAAACTTAGTCACTCAAAAATAGTTTGAAGTCCCCAGCTTCATAAATAGATAACAAAACCTGTAATGTTTGTTTTCTTCCACACTGCTACCTGACAGTCTACAAGTTTAAAATTACATTGAATTCACTCGTACTTAATGTCAAACAAGCACCTGTAAGATGTTCCCAGTTGCTGTCTGCAGAAAAAAAATCTGCACAGTGGCACCATTTATTAAACTCTGTTTACTGATTCAGCAATAGTAGTAAGTGTTCAGATTCTGACTTCCTACATTGAAATAAATTAATAGATTTACTCTCAGCTACACCACTTTAACTCAAATCACAAAGCCTGACCTGAATATATAGCATCTCAGGAGAATCTATAACACACAAAAAAACCCAGAAGATGAGCTGGCTTTCCTCCAAGAGGCAAGCTAAGTGCCAAAAGAACAGGCCATATTAGTAGTATTAACATGATTATTGCTTTCTTATTATTATTATGCTTAGCTCTGCCCAGAATGTGCTGGGTATAGCTAGGGAAAAGCTGCTGCACAAAAATTGGTTCTCTCTGAGTCTGGATCTACTTCTTCTCCACTTTTACCTCCAGTACTGCTAAAAGACACTTTGGGCTGCTATATTTGCTGTCGTAAGGTCTAAGGGAACATTTGCTAACTAAGGGTAACCCCAGCATGGCAGAGAGTCTCCTTGTTTATAGAACCCCATAATCCTGTCTCTGGGAGAGGAGTGAGGTTGGCCTGAAATTGAGTCTCCTGATCCTACACTTCTAACACTAACACCGTCTCAGGTGAGGGCCACTTTCTGTGCTGCTGGGGCAAAGCAAGGAGCCCAGGCCCTGGTAAAGGATCCAGGTACAGGTAATTCATCAGATGAGTAATGAAGAATAGCTGAAAGGAGGAATGACTCACCAATGCTGGGATCTACAGAGCACTATCAGCCCTCAAAGATTTTCAGACACCATGAGGCATCCATAGTATTCACCACCCAACTCAGTTCTATGTACCACAGAAAATGAACTTTGAAGTACCTGAGCCATGCAGTCGAACTATTGCAGTAATTACTTTTCAATAAGTTTGCTTTAAGAGGAAAATCAATAGTTGTGTTTTACTCAAGGAAACATTGGAAGCAAAGAAGAACCTGGAGTAAGACTAATTAGAAGCCAGACCAGTTCAACTATGCAGCAGAAGAGGTTGCATGTCTCTAGAGCACAGCCTCTGCTGACTACCACAGCAAGCCACTCTAAACTTACTTAAAATCACGTGAGTAAAACCATTTAGTAATTTCTTTTAATTATTTATTATCAAAAGCAGTACTATTATATTCTATTCAAAAACTGTGTTCACAGCTTCTGAAAGTGTGCTGTTATTTCGTCCTCACACAGAACTTTTACTCATAATGTAATAAAACGATCAGAGACTTTTGAAGACTCTGTAATGGTTTGAAAAAGGAAACTTCAAAATTGTCTGATGTTGAACTGGGATAATCTTAGGAATTAAAATTCCTAATTATGCCATTAGATAACTTAAGACCATTCAAGAAGATCTATTGTTACCTACTGTGCATACAGCATAAAACTGGATTTCAGATGAAAAGCAAAACCATCAAATTCAGATAGAAAAGGACTGCCCTGTGACGGGGTACAGCCTTCCTCTACAGTGTGAGCTAAGGCAGAGAAAGGTTCCCCATAGCAGTCTATAAATATACTTTAAATCAGACAGACATCATGGTGGCAATAAGATTTGAGATGTTAAATTAGTCTGTCTTCCACCAAGCCCTTCTTTCCTTCCAGACATCCCAAGAGGAGTCCTAGTTAGACCACTCTTGTTAGCTTAAGACTGTGCAGCAAATCACAAGAGATGATCTAATTTTTCATGGCTATGTGACAATAATTAATTTCAGTCATCCAGAATATGGATTTGAACACATCTGCTAACAAAGTCCTCTCTACTCCTTAATTCTCTGAAGCACCTACACCCCCAGCCATTTTTAACACGATGTCTACTTTCACCACCTAAACTCAGTTTAGCACCTATCATATTCAGTGGAAGGAAATAGGCTCCTCAAGAGCGTGATTTCTTAGGAGTAACATCTGATTTACACCAGGTCATAGGAAGAATTATTTAGACTTTAAATGCTATACTCCAAGCCTACATTGTAACTATTCAACTAAAGCTCTTACAAAAGGTGACTTGGTACCCTGTGTTGTTGCTCAGCAAAGTCAGTGGGGAAATTCTGCATCTATTAAAAGCAATAAAATTTCCCTGCAGCACAGACAGCCTTTTACTTGATTAGCTGTGAAATAGTTCATGGTTAGAAAGTTTTCCAGACCCAAAATCTGAAATCTAGGGTTCGGGACAGGCACAGAAGCCACATACCCATTACTACTGCACATGATTCAATAAAACAGCAGGAGAACATATATTTGTAAATATTTTTCTAAATAATAATAGAAAATCCTTACAAGGGATTCCAAACCTTTTCATACTTAAGCAGTATAAATCTGAAGTAATTCCACGGGAATTCATGGTGCTCCAGAGCTGTAAAATCTGTACCAGTGATCAGAGACTCAAATTTATTCATTTTTTGGCGTATCTACTAACTTTTCTTTATGCATCTGACTAAACTGCTAGGTGTAATTTAACCAAGAGAACAAGCATTATTTGAATTTGTAGACTAAATGATTGCATGTCCTGGGAAATATTTCTAGCAGGTGCACTTTCATCTAAAACAGATTTAGCTGGGGCATCGTTGCTAAGATTGTTGGCACCTGGCTCTTTATCGTATAACAATCTAGGAAGAGTTATGGCAAAAGAACAAATCGATTTTGGAGCAGACAATATGCATTAGGCTCTGGGTATGTGTAAACCCAACATATCCAGCTGCATTCTAGGCATTAAAGAGTTATATATACCCACTGGAAGTGTACCAGGGTTCTGGCAGAAGTTCAAGAATCTCTGAACTTATATAAGCCCCAAAAGACTTGTTTAATAACCAAAGTGGGGGAAAAAAAGGTTTAGCATATCAGCCATATTTTGTTCTTATATAACAAAGCTTTTTTTAAGCAATGAGACTGAATTTTCACTATGAAAGCCCTAAATTACCTTTCAAAGAGAAAACTCGCAGAAAACCCTCACTGGAACAATCTCAGGAAGAAATTGGTCTTAAAGGCAAAACAGAAAGTTAATGAGTTAAACAAAGAGAAAAATATATATGGATATAATATCAAATGTATTCAAGAAGGGACATTCAAGAGTCATTCACACTGTGAAACTGATAGCAGACAGAAAAGAATTAAATACACGAGAATGTAATAATTAATTTGTGCATCTAGTAAGTTAACAAGTACTTTATTGGCATAAACTCTGTTCACAGTACACCAGTTGAATGAACACATTCTGTGCGGAAAATTCACAACACTTTCAATACCTTCTTTATTTCCCAGAAGTTAGAAAAGCTGATGCAGCACAGGTTCTGATATGAATTACTCTCTTTTGTCTTTGTATAATTCCAGAGAACTCAGGGGGCTTTGAGAGCAGAAGCAGCTCTTGTTAAAATGGTAAATCTGAATAGTGGGCACTACACATCTGAGATGGAGACAGATTAATTTCACAAGATACATCCACAACTATGTAAAGCCAAGCACTGTTTTGTAGCAGATCTCACCAATCTCTTATTCAAACATCCTGGGAGTCTTGGGGACCCAAGTGGATTCAGGTTCTTTAAGTTCAAATTGTTCACTGTTTCTTTCTTCTGGATCTTTTAACTTTCTTCCCATTTCTTTTTTTTTGAGGCTTACTTTAGCAATGTTTTTCCTCTCTCATCTGTTACATTACTTTCTCTATCTTTCTGAGGACATTTTCCCCAGATTTCCTGTTCTATTCCCTGCATCAACTATCAGCACATGCCAGAAGCTATGCCTGACTTTGCAAGAGAGAAGTGCTCAAGAATAAAGTTATAACACTAACTGCAACTCGTGTCAACTACCACCTGTTTGTCTCACCTTCTTTGAAGGCCCTCCTGTAATAAAGCAGACCATTATCAGCATGAAGGATTGGCATGGCATGTGTCTGTGCCATTTAAGGCTTACTGGGTGGTGCCTAGTAGTGGAGCCAACACTTCTTGGTGGCCAAGACAGAGGCATTTAAGATTCCAGTAGCTGGAGGTGATCAGCCAAACAAAACCCATGCCACAGATATTCTTCTTTCTTCTAATTCATTCCAGTATCTGCCACTATGATAAACAACTATCAAGGCTAGTCTGGCTGCTTCCATAGTATTTCTAATAGTTATTGAAAATTTGCATGTTGAATATTTCTTTTACATGAGGCACTTTCATATCAGTTGCATTTGGGACTATATTCTGATACTGGGTACAGTATTTAATGACTTATCAACTGGAAAACACAGGTGGTTTATACAAAAAAGGGACAGCATCCAATAACTCCTACATTGGAGTCAGTAGGCACAGTTTGATTGGAATCCTTATTAATTAAATCAGATTCACACATTGTTCTGAAACACATCCTTTTCATACATAAGCTAATGCTGTTTTCTTATACTTCTGCAGAGTGTTCTTAAAATGACACACCAGGCAATCACTTAACTGAGAACTTGATCCTGGATAAAAGTGAATAGTTTCCATCAAGTCTGTATTTGCCACTCTTTATCCACAGATGAATCCAACACAGTCCTTGTGATCTTGGTGGGGAAGACTGTCTCTGTCTCAGCACATCTGCTGCAAGTGCTGTATGCAACCAAGAACAGGGGAGTTTGTTTGGTTGGGTTTTTTTTTGCTTTCAATACTTTCAACAACATTAGATTTTTTCATTTGTGGGTTTGTTTTGGTTTTTTTCCAGACAGGCAACATATCTCCTATGAAGCACTGTTCTAGTACTATGGCTTAGCTTTTGTTCAGTTAGGAGGACTCAGAGATCTTGTACAACACTGTAGGGTCTCCAGCATTCATGCTACTGACTTGCCTGAGTTCCCTGTTTCCTGCTCCTCTCAGTGCCACGGCCAGCAAGTAGGATCAACCAGATTTCAAATATGAAGCAGCTGTGAAGGCAAATCAACTATCCTCTGTCTAGGGTAGACAGAAAAATGTGTCATGTAGCCTGAATGTTAAATATTGAATAAGTTTAAGAGACTTTTTGATTTTGTTTTCATATTTTTAATATCTTCTCATGTAGCTTTCATACCTTGGCCAATCTGTGCCACTCTTTATCTGTCTTTTATTTAAATATGTCCTGGATTCTGACTGCTTTGTCAGAGTGTCTTTCCAACTAGGAACTGTTACCTCTCCTCCTAAACTTCTCACGGGTGTGTAAGTTTAGTCATGTGCATTTTATACTCAGTGCTACACATCTACCAACAACCAAAGGAAAGCCTGAAGCCACAAATATGATAGTTCTTTTGCTCAAACAAGGCCAGAGATGTTGTGAGGTTTATAATTTTCTCTGTCCCCATCAGGCTAAATTTTTATTTTTCTGCAAAATCCTCAGCTTCATGATCTTTTCCATGAATTTGAATTTGAAAAATAGAACATTTTTTTCTGGTCTTTCTTCCCCATTTTAGATTTAGCTGGGGAGGCTGGCTGAGTTGACATTTCTAAGTCTCATCTCCTGAAGTCTCAGCATGCATTTTTTTCCTTTGGTTCTCTGTTACTCAGTCTCCAATATTTCATTTTACCAGGTGCAAAATGCATGCTACTTTATCCATCTTTTGAACATTTGCGTCTAATGTATGCCTGGCTACCTGGTGGTGTGTAGCTGACACTGTCTTTAACATGCCTTGAATCCATCTGTCTGTTGGACCATATGTTTGTAATTTATTTGGCAGCCACACTTCTAATCACAAATGGAGCATCCTCAAGTCTCTTCTGTTCCAGGAGATGCAGTAGTTCCTCGTTCCAGCATTAGGATTATTGTGAGATTAATTTCTCAGGTTTTCCCTTGATGCTTTACAACTTCTTTCAGAGCCATCTTCAGCATTCAGCAGTTTTCCCTGGGGATGTCCAGCAATGCAAATTCTAATGCCAGACACAATCATTTATAATTTTTGCTGTGACATACAGGCCCAAGTCATAGCCAGATTCTGTCAGAGAAACATCTGTCCTATCAGTGTCTAAGCAGCTGTGCTGGCTCTCTTCCTGTGAGTTGGAAATACTTCAGTCAATTGGTGAAACTATTATAAGTTTGGGATAAGAAGGGTCCATTTCACAACCTGCTTCGTAGTCTAGACAATCTCTCTCTATTTACTTCTGTATGTGACTGGTGGTCATATAAATTATGCTCCTAACACACAACTCTACATCTCCTCTAATTTTACACCATCGTGCACCACTCTTTAATCTTGTCAAGGCTTTTTTTATTCCTGAATTTCCCCAATGCTATCAACCTGATTTGTGTGTGTTCAGGCACTGTCGAGTTTTTATCTAAGTCCATAGACTGTAACACCATACCGCGTTCCATCTCAAATTTTCCTCTTCTTCCACTAAATCAGAAAGGATTAGATCTGGTGCTTGCAATACCATCTTGTCTAAACTCTCTGTCCTTCTTACCTGAGATGATGAAGCAAGCCATTTTTTAAAGACATAAAGCTTTGCATGCTGAAGATAAAGGAGGTGTACTCTCTGCTGATTGCACGTTCTTTTCCTCCAGATGAAGTTCCCCACTGCACAATCTGAAACAGGATCTTAGCAGTGGTTGATCCACCAAGGTGTCTTTTAATGTTGCCATCTGTCAGCCTGAGCATAAAGTGACCGCAACTTTCCCTGGATCATTTTGCTAGTACTTACACTCCCCATCACATACCCCACATGAGCTATTCTCCCTCTATTGTAATCTGGCCCACCAACAAACCAACCAACACACCCTCCAGTTTTTTAGCTCTGTTACTTTAACACTGCCATCCAAAAAGAGTAGTTTCTATGGTTTTGGTTTAGGCAGAAAGCCCTCATGACCTTCCACTGCTTTTGCTTCATCTATTACCAAATCAAAGACAGAGATGGAGACAGATTCTGACCTCTTCTTATGACCCCTTTGTTCAGCTGAGAAAGTGGCCACTTGGGTAGCCCAGGGTTTGATGCATGACTCTTATCAGCCTTTCCTGATAGCAGATGCATCACCAGGTGTGTCACAACTATGCCTCCTGACATGCCATAGTGACTGAGTGGGAGGAATATACATTTGAAACATAAATTCCTAACTTCCAGTTATTTTCAATCTATTTTGCAGTAATGTATGAGGAGGTAACTATTCCTGTGTCAAAACAAAGTTATCTTGGCACTTGCACCTTCCTTACTTTCAGAGAAGGAAACTGTGATCCTTCAAACCTCTATCCCTGTGTGGAAGCTTATCTTTCTCACTTCACTTAACCTTCAAGCCCACCCAGAAATGCCAAATCTGATGCCAAAGTGATAAATGTGTGTAGTGGACAGTCAACAGCTGAGATTGAAAAGTCCATCCTCTAACAGACAAGCTTTACTGGAACATATACAACTGTGCAGAGCTAAGCAGTGATATGTAACCTCTGTTAATAAACTCTCACCAGTCTGTTGGCCAGATGTCCTGGGAGTCTTGAGAATCTGGAGATGGTCTACAGCAGAGATCATGCAGATTCACTCCTTTAAGTTCAAAGCATTCACAAGTTCAAAGCATTCACAAGTTCTCTGTTCTGGTCACCTTTTACAATTTTTTTTCCAGTGCACTGTTTAAAGCTAGTAGTGCCTCTGCTTACCTCAGCAGAGTCACTTTTCCTCCCTCAGTGGTTGCATTCCTTTCTTTATCTTTCTAACAAGGCTTTTTTTGGCTTTCCTTATCTTCTGTTTTGCTTATGGAGCCTAAGATAATGCAACAGCAACAGCTATTCTTTTTCCTTAGGAGAGGGGAAGGAAGGTTCAACCATAAATTAATTATATTAGCTATTGCTTGTGCTGGATACTCTTTACTTCTTCAATACTTCAATAGATACCAATGCCTTTTAAAATCTAAGCAAATTGTGGCTATGAATTCTGTTTATCTGTTTTTCTGTTGAAGTATTTAAAAGATTCTTGCTCTACAGATGCAAGATTTTCCTTTATATAACCATCATTCATGCTCTGTCATATCATGTCATCTGGATGCTTTATACTATTTCTAGCTACCATTTCATCCAGTTCAGTTTTATAAGTTTTATTGATTTTTCTAGGATCATCCCCAAATTTGCTACTCTTCTGTTTCTTTGTGTGGTGGTTTTAACCAGTGGTAGTTTCAATCCAAATAGTGTCCATGCTGGAAGCTTTAACCAATATCCTCATTACTGGATATCTTTGCATTTCCTGGATGTTCTTTCACAGAGTCCTGGAAGTATTTTACCTCTTTCTTTGAAAAATTGTTCCATGGCATAATTCCATCTTTATCTGACACAAGTAAGATCAATGTGGTGAACATTCTGACACCTTCTGAAGTGGGGACCTATATAAAGAAATTATTCAGGTTTTTGGCAGCTTGCGCATCCGTCATAACCATTTGTTTAATTCTTCGAAAGCTGGCGAAAACCATGAATCCCTTTATAGGTTTGCTGTTCCTAATATACTTAAAAGTTTCTTGTTGTTTGTGCTAATGCCACTGCAGAGTGATTCACTATATCCCATTTAATGACGGAAAAAAATGAGTCTTTAATTAGTATGTACTCCAAACAACACAAGGAAACAATTCAAATATGTAAACATATGTTTAAAAACATGGAAAAAAAGCACATGACTAGGAACAGTCAGCATGGATTTACCACAGGCAAATTCTGCCTGACTAACATCACAGCTTTGTATGATTAAATGATTGGCACAGTGGGCAAGAAGAAAGCAGTTGGAGAATTTATATATTGACTTTAGCAAGTCCTTTCTTATGATCATCTGTGGCCAAGTTGTTGAGACATTGGCTGGATAAGTGGATGATGAAGAGAAAGTCTGGACTGCCAGGCTAAAAGGGTTGTGATCAGTGGCACAAAGCCCAACCAGCCGCTCATTACTGGGGGCATCCCTTGAGGATTGATACTGGGGCCGGTACTGTTTATAAAAGACCTAAAAGGCACTTCCAGTAAATGCAAAGATGAGATCAAACTAAGTGGAGCAGTTGATCTGCTGCTGGTTGATCTCTGCTATGCAAAGACTTCAAGAGGTCTGATAAAAGGGCTTGCAGTTCAAAGAAGCCAAATGCCAAATCTTACAATGCGTGTGTAATAATACTATGTAACAGTACAAGCTTTGCCAAAAAGGACCTCAGTGTGTGGGTAAGCAGTACAACAAACACCATCAACACCACCAACACTCCTGTTCTAGCAGGAGTATAGACAGCAGGTTGAATCAAGTGTTT
The DNA here is from genome assembly GCA_013396775.1 of Cephalopterus ornatus. Lineage (NCBI taxonomy): Eukaryota > Metazoa > Chordata > Aves > Passeriformes > Cotingidae > Cephalopterus > Cephalopterus ornatus. The sequence continues at coordinate 36,041 of VZRE01002224.1, forward strand.
GGCACTAATGAGATCATATCTGGATGACTATGCTCAGTAGGGGTTGCCAGTCCAAGAAAAACAAGGATATGGTGCAGCAAAGCCAATAAAGGCCCATCAGTATGGTGGGAGCTGAAGCACAAAACAGATAAGAACAGGATGAGAAACCTGACTTCAATCTGCCTGGACAAAGAAGTCTTAGTGGGGCATATTACTGCTACCTTGAGCTACCTGATGGGAGGGTACTAGAGAAGATCTAGTGACTCTCTTCTCAGAGGTGAATGGAGATGTGATGAAAGGCAGCAGGCATAAGTTGGAACATGCAAAATTCCCATTAAGTATTAGGATAACCTCTTCCACCACCATGGAAGTCAAATGTTGGACCAGATTGCCCCAAGGGTTTATGGATCCTTCATCTTTGGAGCTGTTCAAAATTTAACTGGACATTGTTGAGTAAGTTGATCTAATTGGGCCTCTTTCAAGCCTTCACTCCAACCTCCATCTGTAAATTTTAAACATCCACCCTGGCAAGTCCCAGGTTACTTCCACTTTCTCTAAGATTTTTCTATGCAATCAAAAGCTCCCAAATGACTCCCATGCTTGCAACATGAAATTTTCTGTAATGACAGCTGTGCTAGAAATGAACTGGAAGGGCTGAGATAGTGCATCCCACTAATAAAATTCAACAGCTTCTGTGAACCAGATGATTTCTCTGAGTCAGAGGATGGGTGTTTCTCAGCAGCTGTTTGTTATATATAGCACCTATATATATGGTACCTAAACTAAAGATGGTTCAGGCATGTCTTCTCTAAAGCAATCATATTTCCTAGCTGATATTTATGCTTACCCTGCATCCTCTCCCATCACCAGTGATCAGTAGCAGAAGGGTAGTGGGACAGTGGCATAGTTTGGGGAGTTCTGTTTCCCACAGATCAGATCTCATTCAGATCTCTTCTTGCTTTTGAAATTTTCTGCTTAGGCACTCCAGTATGATGGCTGAGTTACTCTGAATTTCGACTCTGGTAATTGAGAACATCAACTCCTATGTTCCATCAATTCTCCCTCTGCTTTAATGGTCACTTTTGAGAGGAGACAAAGACACAATGTAGCTCTTGTTATTTACACAAGGTGGGCTGGTTTTCTTTTTTCTACAGTATAAATTATATTAACACAAGTCCTATTAATTCAGCTACACTTTTGAAGGTAAAGAATTAGACTTTCCATTTATATTCAGACTTATACACTATCCAAAACAAAACAAAAAAATAGCTCTCCACTTCCTCAAAGATCCCTTTAAAGTTGTCATTACAATTATCAAATAAATTCTCTCCTGACTTGAAGAAGGGACAGAAGTTATCCAAATAGAGTAAACAAGTAGCTTTCTTTGCAGTGGAGCTAACAACCACCCAGTGATTTATATCTCAAGGGGGAAACCTTCCACAGGGGTTCTCTGATGTGTTTTAAATACAGCAGACTTCCCTTTGGCAAGGTTCTTAAAAGGGCTTCTTTGCAGTGTTTTCTGTTATTTTACAGAATGTATGAGAACAAGGTGACTGTAAGACTTCTACCCCTTCATTAAATTTGGCAGAAATTGGTCAGACAAACATTAAGGCAGTATGGTACCTATATTCATATGCCTTCACAAACATCGTACACATACATATATATGCTTGTTACCGTATTGTCTCATTTCCTTAAGCAAACAAAATAAAGATATCTTCACAGAAACACACAAAAAAAGTCCAGAGAACAATGCTCATCCTCAGTACTTTCATTATAAAAGTTTTTTTTCAACAAAACAATAGTTTAGGAGCAATTATTAATAATTCATATGAGCAGACTACCAACCAACTCCTAACAGAGACAGCACACAACTATAGCATAAAACTCCAGTAAAAAAAAAAAAAAAAAAAAAAAAAAACCCACACAAACAAAAAAAAAAGCAAGGTAAATCACCACCTTTTATTTATGTTATTCATACTCTTCCAATTATGATAATCCATTTAAGGGATGATGATCCCACTAGAATTACAAAGGGTCTGTGTCAGCGCTTCCAGCTGTTCCAGCCCTCCCCAACAAACATGCACAGTCGCTTCTCTCAACTACTCAGTATTCCTTACAATCACCCCCAATTTCAGCTCCCCACCTAGATGGAGAGGACTCCAGGCAGTAATATCTTCCTCTGCCCCCATGACCTAGGACAATATGGGATAGGCCATGGCACCACCTATGCCTGCTATCAAATTCATACTTCTAGCTGTGCCCACAAGACAAGCACTAAAAATAGTTGGAAACATTGACAGCTCTAAGTCAAAAATTCATGGAAGACTCTTTAAGCTTGCTTGGCTGTGGTTTCACTCAGTAATATTCAATCAAATAAGCAGCCCATCACTCCCAGCCACCATCACATCTTCCCTACCACCTGCTTGCTGACCCAAATTTTTGCCGCTGGAATCTTGGGACCATCCACCTTAGTCAATGGAGACTGTGATATACATATGAACCAGACCTACTGCAGGCATGGGGCTGGAAGGTTAGCTTCTTTGTGCAAACTGGAAAAAGCTGAAGGTCTTGAAGCACGTTTCAGCAGTAAAACTTAAACTGATGTAAAAACTGATACAGGTGAATCACTGCACATGTGTATTGCGGATGCTGTCAGATACACTTAAACCTAGCTTGAGTATTTTTGTTTTTACCAGTATCCATCAATCCAACCCCAAATTTAGTCAATGTGAAAGAATTTTCGCAGGTAGATATCCACATATTGTCTGACAGTGTGACTTAAAATTGACTTGGTTAAACTCAGGCAGGTTTTGAGGCTACAACAGGTATAAATTGCTAGTATGGTCTTTCCAACTGCCAGAGTAAAAAAAAATTATATATTCTAAAGAATACTAATCATCTGAAAGAATTCTAAAATTATTCTAAGTGAAAATTATCATCTCTTTGGAGATGAAAGTTATAGAGGCAAGCCTCATTAAAATGCGTAATTAGGTACAGGAAATACAAAAGACTGATCATAAAGCAGTATAAACCAAAGCCCTGAACTACTGAAAGTATTCCTGAAGGATTATCCCAGAGTCTTAAAAAAAGTGATTTGGATTTGATCAAGAGATTTTAAACCAGTGAAGGAAATGAGTAAAATTTAGGCTGCAGTTATGCCAATGGGAGCTTGGTAACTGAAGTGTCATAAGAACTTTGTTCTACATGTTTAATATACATGAAAATTTACACACTGACACTAAGGATGAAAGAATTGTGTATCAAATTTAATTTATATTTATCTGGTTTTCTGTAATTTCATAGCATGAAGGGTGGTCTCTCTCCAGCCTTCCCTCTATCCATCAGCTCCCTCGCCCTCAAATCAATACCAAAAATTCACAAAATCACAGAATGAGTAAGGTTGGAAGGGATTACAGTGGTTCATCTGATCCAAACTCCCCGCTTTATCATGGTCATCCTGGAGCATATGGCACATGGACTGCATCCAGACAGTTCTTTAATATCTCTAGTGAGGGAGACTCCACAACCTCTCTGGGCAATCTGTTCCAGTGTGTGGTCACCCACACAGTAAAGAAGTTCTTCCTCATGTTCAGGTGAAACTTTCTGTGCATCAGTTTCTGCTTGTTGCCTCTTGTCCTATTACTTGGCACTGCCCAGAGGAGCCTTCTTGGCACCCCGTCCCCCTTTGGATACTTGTAGACATTTGTAAGATCCTCTCTCAGTTGCCTCTTCTCGAGGCTGAACAGGTCCAACTCTCAGCCTTTTCTCATAAGAGAGATGCTCCAATCCCTTTATCATCTTTGTTGCCCTCTACTGGACCCACTCCCAGAGCAACATGTCTATCTTGTACTGGGGAGCCCAGAACTGAACATAGCACTCCAGATGTGGCCTCAGTAGGACTGAGTAGAGGGGCAGGATCTCACTCAACCTGCTGGCAATGCTCTTCCTAATGCACCCAGAATACCACTGGCCTTCTTGGCCACAAGAGCACACTTTTAGTTCATGGACAGCTTGCAGTCCACCAGGACCCACAGGTCTTTCTCCAAAGAGCTGCTTCCCAGCAGGTCAGTCCCCAGCCCGTACTGGTGCATGGGTTGCAATAGTCCCTCTGGAGTATTTGTCACTCACCCCAGTCTTGAGTCATCAGCAAACCTGCTGAAGAGGCATTTGCCCTTCATCCAAGTAATTGATGAATAAGTTAAACAATACTGGGCCTAGTACTGAACCTTGGGGGACACCACTAGTGACAGGCCTCCAACCAGATTCTGTGCCACTGATCACAACCCTCTGGGATCTGCTGTTCAGTCAGTTCTCAATCCACCTCACTGCCCACTTGTCCAGTCCCCACTTCCTGAGTTTGCCTACGAGGATGTTGTTAGAAACATCGTCAAAAGCCTTGTTGAAGTTGAGGTAGACAATATCCACTGCCTCATCCATCCAAGTACTTGTACAACTCCATTATTTTTCCTTTGAGAAATCTCAGGCAAGAGAGGTAATGAAAAGAAGCTGCACTGCAGTATTTGTATCTCAGTGCATACCCATGTTGCTGCATTATTATTTTTCTCTTTCTTTTCATGCATTCCCTGTTATCTAACTATATAATGGGCATCTGTGTCAGCATGAATGCAGCTCTTAGGAGGACATATTCTTGTTTTGTGAGGTGCCTACTATATCCTAAATGCTTTTAAAAATGTGAATAATAATATTGTATAGCCATGCCTGAACATTTTCTCTTAAATCTTTATCACCTATGGGCAAGACTGCAAGTCTGGGAAGTTGGCAGGGAGTTTGGTTAGACAATGAACATAAGTATAGTCTTTAGTTAAGCTGTTTGCAAAGCTGTAACTTTGGTCAGGGCTCAGCTTAATCAGGCTAAGAAAAAGACTGCAGAAGTTAGCTCAGACAACAGCAGCTTCAGAAGAGTGACTGCAATTAAAGCAACAGATACCATTTCCCCAGCTAAATGAAATACTAGAAAGATACTTGGGAAAGACTAGGAACCATTTATTATTCATAGCATGTTAGTATTTATTACCACCTGCAGTTTCTCTTACTGGAACAACAGTGATGCAGTTAAACAGAGCGTGGCTTATAGACAGTTTAGCTGATCCTGCAGATTTTTTCACTGGTAATATCATTGCCTAGCACATTTTGTGGAGTTTAGAATCATTTTTATAAATCTTCTATTTGACTAGTTTGAATTGATTCATTTCATCTCCAAGATTAACTTCTGCAGGACATTTCAGTAAGGAAAGGCTTCTTTTTTTAGCAGTGAAACTCAAGTCCTTATTGTTGTCTGCATCACAAAAGTACAAGTCACTCTGTAACTTTTAAGAGTCCCCAGTACTGTAAGGAGAGCAATATGGGTCGGATCCTACCCCAGGTTGCCCACAAGGTACTTTTCTCTTAAAGCTGTGGTGTAGATGCCAGGAGCCAGGAGGCTCTACACATGTTTACACCACCACAGTAACACAGCAGCTTCTTATTTTCTCTGGACTACACATACACATCCTACCGCAAAGTAGATTTCTTTAAGTGCCATTTTCCCATCAGCTTCTGACAGCCTCACTCACCCACATGCACCCCAGTTGGGGCCAAGGTCACAACCAGGCAGGGCTGTGGCATCGCCATGAAGTCGGTTGGTGGTCCTGGTACTCATGGTATTCTCATAAAATGTAGCACTATCTCTGTCACAGCCCATAAATCCTTGAAAGTACACGCACATCTGCACCAAGTTCTCAGAGTACACGCATGGGTGTTACAGGACTGCCTCCTCACAGTGTTACACTGGATAGAGAGACGCTGTGTTTGATTTGATTTTTTTTTTCCTTATCCTCAGCCAAGGGATGTTCACTCTACCTGTTGTTTAATATTCTATCTTAAAGAGACTATTTCTATGTTTCACTAAAAGTGAGCAATTTAATCCTGCAGCAGAGTTGTCCTTTTCTATTACATACATATATTAGGTCTAATTTGCAAGTATATAAAAAAATTCCTTGGGGATGAAAATTGTGCTCATCTTAAACTAGACCGTACACTCCACATATAATATTTTTCTAAGAATTTGTGTGTGCTTCCCTACCTATCATTTATTAATAGGCTTACCATCTGTATTCATCTTTAAATTCCACCAATATTCTCAAGCCTGGAAACATTGTGGGTACAGCTTTCATAATATGCAAAATCTGATAAGCAATTCATTTTATGCTGAGGAATTTAACCCAATACCAAAGAGATTGTAAGAACAGATTTGTTGCAAAGACTCGAAATAAATTGATTTAGTTGGATGAGACAACTTTCACAGGCATTCATTTAAACACTAAACTTCACTAGCTGTACAGAGCTAACAAATGTGCTACAAAGATCTTCAACTCCCACACAAGCTGACTCACACAACATAACAAAACTATTAGTTCTTGAAAGAACTCTATAGTTTTCTTTATTGTTCCAATGACTTCCCCAGTTTTGAGGGCCAAAATTTTAAAAGTGTACACTATAAAGAAAGTGATGTTTGGAGATGGATGGGTGAACAGGTTATAAATCAAGGAAAAGAGCCCTGGTGACAAGTGGTTTATGTCACTACCCCAGCTGCAAAACTCATCTGAAACTCAGTAATTTATCGAGCTGTATCCATTATTTTTCTTACTAACTAGCAGTCCATTCCAAAGCAAGCACAATTGTTGTTCAGTTCCTTCTTTTCACTGCATCTCTCTCTTCTCATCTTTTTTTGTCATTTCAAAACCTGTGCCACGTGTCCTCAGTTAATTTACCCACACTACACATTTGTAGGTCCAAATTTTTTACGATACTTTTTAGCCTCAGTTCCTCCACAGTGAAAGAATCTTTTTTCTGTTGCATCTATACAGACCTGTCAAATATAAATCTGAAGCTGATGATTAGTAAATGTCAAATTTAGATCAGATATATATTTTTCTTCATTTTGATTTGTTTCTGTTTTTATTTATATTCTCAAGGAGACGTCTAGGAACATTATTTCTTTGCTTTGTGTAATACATCTGAATGTATTGTTACTAAAAGCAGTGACTTGCAAAGCAGGTAACACAACACAGCTCTGTGTTTTATTCCTATTTTGTCTGAATTTGGTCCAAGTACAGATAAGTAACAAAAACAAAATAACATAATCCCTGGGTTTTCTGGTCTTTTAGGCTGTGTCCAAGCTGGGGCACCTTGGAGCACTTCCAGTCTCCTTGGGCTGTAATATGCACTCCAGAAATTTGGACTTGGGCAAAGGGCAAGCACACATAGCAGCTCCTTCACCCTGACATCCCCTGTTTTCCCTGGAATGAAAGCCAGAGTACATGAGTCAGATCTATCCATGATCTGAACCTTCAGGGTAGCGTGGCTGCAGGGGTGCTGCTGTACCACATGCTAGTTCATTTACACACAGCATTAGAAAAGTAAACAAAACTATTGAACCATATGAAATATTCCCCCTTGTCCTATCACTACATGCTCTTGTAAAAAAGTTTCTCTCCATCTTCCTTGTAGGCTCTCTTCAGGTACTAGAAGGCCAAAAGTAGTTCACCCTGAAGCCTTCTGTTCTCCAGGCTGAACAATCCCAATTCTCTCAGCCTTTCCTCATAGGAGAGATGCTCCCTCTCTCTAATCATCTTAGTGGCCTCCTCTGGAGTTGCTCCAACAGGTCCATGTCTTTCCTGTGCTGGGGACCCTCAAGCCGGACACAGTATTCAAAGTGACATATTGCCAGAGCAGAGCAGAGGAGCAGAATCACCTCCCTTGACCTGCGGCCCACACCTCTTTTGAGGCAGACTAGGATACATTTGGCTTTCTGGGCTGCAAGTGTATCCCTGTCCATGTCAGGGGGTTGCAACTGAGTGATCTTTCAGGTCCCTTACAACCAAACCATTCTATGATTCTATGGATGAAGTCTTGTACAGGTAGCTCGATGAGAAAGTCAGGAACATCAAAGAGCAGCCCAGAACAAAAATGCTTATAAGAGAAAGCCTACATGTTTTCATGAAAGGAAGAGCAAAAAACTGCTCAAGTAGAGGTTTGTGGGACACCATCAGAGAGAGGACTGGAGGGCCTCCACAAAAGAGCTGGGCAGAGGAAACCAAGTGGTATCTGATGAGAAGCAGGGGCAGAAATTCCCTAATGTGCCAATCAGGTACAGAAAGAGCTGATGGTATGTCTGAAATGAGAAAAGGGACAGAAGCAAGAGAAGATTGAGTCTGGATTAAGATTAAATCTCAATTCCGATAGCAATGTGAATTGCTCAATTCTGCTTGTGGAGAAATCACAGAAGGGGGAGGAGGGAATGCAGCAGGCTTTTGGATCCATCCTGCCATCAAGAACAGGAATTCTTGGATCAGTCTTGAAGAGGATGAAGAGAAAGAAACAAAAGGTTGTACTGATCTGTACATTGATATGTAGAAATAAGATTAACTGCAGCTACCACTTGATCTATTGATTAGGTGCCACCAGATGATGAACTGCGAGCTAATGGCAAGCTATTACCCAATTCGGTCTAGGAGCAGTGGAGTAAATCAATACACAGCAGATATCAGACTTTTTTTGCTGGTTTGGGGGGAGGAAAACCTGCAACTTGCTACAGTCTTTTAGGTATGTTCAATGCAGATTTGCACCTTAGGAACAACATTTGACTCCTAGATTTCATGAGACAATTAAATGCGTTTTCTCTGCTGACTTCAGTGGACGGACTGTACCATCATTACTGCAGCCTTCATACCAGAAGTATCAGCAGTTCATTGTTCACGCTACACAGTGGATTTCTGCCTGCAAAGTAAAAAAATGAAAGTGTGTGCAGGAGATGTAGATAATACCTGGAACTTTTCTATTGCTGGAACCTCCAGCTTAAGTCAACTGTGGAATTCTCATTAAAATTCTGGAGCATGTGGCTTTCATCCTCTCCCTTATGCAGAGATGAGATGTTCCTGCCCTTTAAACTTAATGAATTTTGACAATGTTTATGATATTATTTCTAAAGGTGGAAGAAGAATATTTTTCCAATGTCACTTTGAATATTTGGAGAGTTATAGCACTCTCAAGTCGAAAAACCAAATTGTAAAGTATCAGAATATGACCAGATGTCATATACTTCAGTGCTGGGGATGAGTAGGATATTAGCGTCTCTCCAGATTTAAAAACTTACTGAGATGAGTTTTATAAAAAGACATAAAAAGGAAAACACCCGTTCAAAATACTATGATTTCAAATTAACATGTTTCTTTAAAATAAACAATGGAAAAACGTGGACATACTGCAGTAAGGCCAATGAAGGGCCATCAATACGGTTGGGAGCTGGAGCACAAGATGTATAAGGAGTGGATGAGAAACCTGGATTTGTTCTACCTGTAGAAAGAAGGCTCAGTGGGGCATCTTACTGCTATGTTCAGTTACCTCACAGAAGACTACTGAGAAGATGGAGTCACCATCTTCTCATAGGTGAATGGGGATCCAACCAGAGGCAACAGACACAAGCTGAAACATGAAAAATTTCCATTAAAGGTTAGAAAAACCTCTTCCAATGCAAGGGTGGTCAAACACTGGACCAGGTAATCCTGAGAAGTTAGGGATCCTCTGTATCTGGAGTTGGTAAAAGTTTGGCTCTATATGGCTCTGAGTAATTTGATCTATTTGGACCTGATGTCCACAAACTTATCTAATCTATTTTGAACCTACTGATACTCTGTACACAGACTACTGTAGTAAGTAAATACAACAATTCCTTGTCTTTGAAGTAAAAAAAGTACTGTTTCATCTGTTTTAAACCAGGCCCCCGCTGTCTTCACCAAGCTGTCTATATTTCTGATACCAAGGAATTTGCTAAAAAGCTGTTCTGCATTCAGCTTATCCAATAACTCCACAGTTCCTGAAAGCTTAACAATGTCCCTCACCCCAGCTTTTTTGTCTCCTGTTTGAACAGTTTCAGAATTTATAGTTTCTTCTCATAAGGCAACTACTACATCCTCTTAATTGTCTCAGCTGTTTTCTTAGTACCTTCTCCACACTGTCCTTCATGTGCAGAGACCAGAATGGCATTCAGGACCCAAGATGTGGATGCTACAAGCTATTACATAGTGGTAAAACAACATCCCCTGCTTTATTCTTAATACCTTTTCTGATGATTTCCAGCATTCTGTCAGCTATTTTTGCTGCCATATATCAATAAAAAAATTTGGTTTAGTAATGAAATTATGTGGTGGTTTGACCCTGGCTAGATTTCAAATACCCACCAAAATAACTCTCTCACTCTCCTCTGCAGCTGGACAGAGAGAGGAAAAAAACAGCTAAGGATTCTCGCGTACAGATAAGGGCTGGGAGAAGTCACTTACTAATTGACAAAGCAGACTCAATGTGGGGTAAAACTTAATTTTATTACTAACAGAATAAAAGCTAAAGAGTGAGAAATAAAACAGCTTTAAAATACCTTCACCCCTCACCCCTCCTTCCTTCCATGTTCTCTCTCCTCTCCCCTCAGCAATGCAGGGAGACAGGAAAGGGGGGTTGTAGTCAGTGCTTGTTTCCCATGGGGTGCAGTCGAGTCTCGGCACCCTGCTGGTCCTCCACGGGCTGCAAGGGAACAACTTGCTTCACCACAGTCTTCACCACAGGCTACAGGGGGCTACATCTCTGAGTCCTTCCCCTGCATCCGTGGGGTCCCTCCCACGGGAGACAGTCCTTGATGGACCTCTCCAATATGAGTCCATCCTTTGGGTAGCAGTTCTTCCCAATCTGCTGTCCTGTTGGTCACTCTTCCATGGGGTGCATTCAGGTTTCTGCACCCCCATGGTCCTCCATGGGCTGCAGGGGGACAGCCTGCTTCACCATGGTCTTCACCACGGGCTACAGGGGGCCACAGCTCTGAGTCCTTCCCCTGTTCCCGTGAGGTCCCTCACAGGGCCACAAGTCCTACCCAAGAAAACTTCTCCAGCGTGGGTTTCCCTCTCCTCGGGCCACAGGTCTTCTGCAGGACTGTGCTCCATTCTTGGGCCTCTCACAGAGTCATGGCCTCCTTCATGCATTCACTTGTTCCAGCATGGGCTCCTCCATGGCTGCAGGGAGATCTCCGCACCCTCTACGGGCTGCAGGGGCCTCAGTTCCAAGTCCTTCCCCTGCTCCTGGGGGAGAGGGTGGCACCCCCTCCCCCTGCTGCTGCACTGACCTTGGTGTCTACATTGTTGTTCCCAAGTTCTCCTCTGCTCTCCCGGGCTGGAATCTCTTCTGCACAACAATCTCCTCAGTTCTTAAACATGTTATCACAGAAGCGTTATAGTGCTAATTGGCTCAGCCTTGGTCAGCAGGCGGAAGTCCCTCCTGGAGCTGGCTATCACTGGCTCTTCATAGGACAGAAGTTTCTAGTAGCTTCTAACAGAAGCTACCCCTATAGCCTCCCTGCTACCAAACTCTAGCTACATAAACCCTTGACGAATTAAAAAATTATTAATCCCATCATACTATGTATTAGTCTTTCTGAGCTATACTGAGAGCTTATTTATTTACCTCAGTCTCAGTCATAAAAACAGAATGGTTTGGGTTGGAAGGGATCTCAAATATCATCTGGTTCCAGCCCCTCTGTCATGGAAAGGGGCACCTTCCACTAGACCAGATTGCTCAAAGCTCCATCCAACCTGGTCTTGAATACTTCCAGGGATAGGGCATCCACAGCTTCTCTGGGCAACCTGTTCCAGTGCCTCACCACTCTCACAGTAAAGAATTTCTTCCTAATATTTAATCTAAGACTAGCCTCTTTCAGTTTTAGTATCATCAAATAATGTCATGTTTTGAATAAGTTTACAAGTTTCTCATGAGAACAAGCATGTCTTCTCTTTTATTGTGAGATATCCATGATAATCACATGCATCCTTCAGGTCTGATAAGGAGGAATGAGAATAGCAGGTATAATGTTAAGTATGAGCTACTGCCCTTTGGGGCTCATGACAAGAATTCTTTTTACCAGTTCGTTTACTAATACCAGAAGGAGGTGAGGCTTAACTGCTTACATGGTTGACCCCAATCAAAGGTGTCAACGCTGGAGATGATTTTGTTACGACAAATCATGCAATTTAGGATTAATTGGATAATGCGAGAAGAGGACTGGCATTACTGCCATTAGCACTAATGTCAACCGTAAATTCTAATTTGGAATGTTATGCATTAGCTTGATACTGGGATGGTGTAAAAGAACAATTGGGAAAGAAAAAAAAATAAAAAAGAGTCAAAGAGCTCAGGTTATTGACCCAGCAAAACAAAGTCTTAAATGAGATACGATTTCTCTCTAGGAATATAAAAAGGTCAGCATCAGGGCTGGAAAGAACATATAAATTGAAGCAAAACAACAACACAAATGGCCATGAATATATTTACATCACAAATTGAAGACGTAGACCAGTAGAAAGGGGGTAGTGGGTTTCTACAGGAGAATTTAATGTGCAGCCAGTTATTAAAAATTGTCCTCTCTCTCCTAGATTGCACAGGTTTACTTAAATGGTTCCTGAGAGCAACCACCTTTCCCAGCTGGGGACAGCCTAGCTCCGTGACCCTTTACTCTGTCGTAACAAGTTTAACAACCAAACAGAAATTTCTGCTGGGGTACTTGGTCTCATAAGGAGGCCTCAGCAAATAACGAAACTCTAACATTCCATAAACTAGATAGTCAGGAAAAAAATCCTCCCATGAAAGATTGCATGAAGGTGCAAAAGATTCAAAACAAGATGGATACTTTTTTTTTTTTTCAGTCTGCCAGGTTGTTGTTGTCTCTATCTGCCCTGAACTTGCTTATCTCTTTCTCTCTCTAAAAGCAGTGCTGTGGCAGAGGAATTCTGTTCAGCAACAGACCTGCTTGGTCTCAGCTGGAGAACTTGGTTTAACTGTTTTTTAATAGCTGTTGAGAGAGTTCAGAGAGAAGGCCTGTGCACAGACATGCAGAAAAACAGTTTTGGAAAGTATCCTCTTGTGAAAGGACAGGAGCAGTAGCCCTGTGCACGCTGGGGAGAGCATCTGATATCTGCTCACATGTACTGACAACCAGGACACCATGAACAGAGAGGCTTTCATGCAGTGATATAACTTAAGTTCTTTTATTCCAAGGAAATGAGATGGTGAACTGTAGAATGTGATATTGCACTATCCCTCTCCTCATGCCACAGCACCTACTCTAATGGAGGAGGGCCTTCAATTGTAAATTTTGTTCCTTAAAACTCCTGATGATGTTAGAAGTAACACTCCGGAGTTTCTGGGAGAAAACAGCAGGTTTTTGACTAATTTTGCTCTCCCACTTGTTAGTAATCAATGCAGCAAAATTGCTTCATAATTTTTTCAGCCCTCTGCCTGGGTTTTTACTACATACAGCAGTCCTAATGAAATGTGGGGTGGCAAATATTGCCCTAGCATATCAGTTAAAGCCTATGAAGTGGGAACATCAATAGGTGAATCCAGTTTGGAAAGCCCTATCTTAAAATTTTTGTTTATTCAGTATTGATCCACTCATCCACTTCAATAAAAGACTCCAGGAGGTATGACAAATCATGATTATACATCAGTTAAGTGCTTAAATTGCCTCTTTCCCCATAGTCTGAGCTGGAAATGATTATCATTTTACTGAGATTTCACAAAAATCTTTCTTATTGAGAAATAAAACGCATTTTTTGGAGAACATTGATAGGTTCCCATGAATCAGATAATTCTGCCTCTTGGCAACACCAGCTTTCAAAAGTTAACAAATATCAGGCAGGAAGGCAAAGAGTTATGAACTGGACGAGGGCAAGCCCTTCCAGAGAAAGAAGAGAAAAGCTTGAGGACACATGTACATGCCCTACAGGGAAGCTTTCAGATCAAGATCCTTTCTGACTCATTTCTGGTGTCAGCTAATGATCACTTCGATTTTTCAAAAGAAGCCAAAATTTCTCTCAACTGATTACTAAAGCTGCAGAGTGTATTAACCACATAGAGGCCTGATTCTGTCACTAGTAGCAACCAGCCTTGCTGCTCTACCCTCACCTCATAACAGCTGGGGGACTTTTCCTGCAAACTTAAAAATCTGCTATAGAGACTGCATCTCACAGGACCTGCATTCCTCAGTAGGATGCCCAATCTCTCAGGGAGCCAAGTTCAGGTCATACGTTCCTACTGCCGCAAGACTGTAACCAACACTAGTAACGCACCAGAAGGCTGATGAAAAGCAAAATTTCAATTTTCAGTTTCAAAGTTATCCTTCACCTTCAAAAAGAATTTCCAGGAGAATTCCCTGACTGCTTTCAGCTGTAATTTCAACCAGCAGCCTCTTTATGCTACCCAGCATGCCTGTCCTGTACTTCACTCAGCTGATGCAAAGCTTAGTGGCTGCCCATGAGGTCTTGCCCTCAATTTGTGCCAGCCCAGACAACTTACAACTAGTGAGGATAATATTGACATGCATTCCTCTCCTCTGAAAAGAGATGCATGTACAAAGCCAATGCTGTAACACCCTCAGGCCTGGACAGGGACCTTGAAGGAACCAAGAGGAGCCCCCACTGGACACAGCTCTCCTGCTGCATTCCCTGGCCAGCTGAGACTGCAGCCTTGTGCCTATCAGCCTAGAAAGGCAAAGCCCAAGGGATGCTTCTTAATGAACCTCCTCAGAAATTCGGTGGTATGGAGTAGAAGCAAAAAGGAGTATCAAGTGACTCCTTGGCAGAAAGGCAACTGGTGGGATCCCTTTAGAAGTTTACCAGCCTTGCACAGTACGTGGCTTGCCAAAAAGCAAGCTGCCGCCTGGAGGTCTCCAATGCCTTGAGACCTCTACATCCAACTAAGACTTTTTAAACCTCTCTTCCCCATCAAATCCTCTTGCTCCTTTATGGTCAAACTCACCAGCACTTCATTGCACCTTCTTATTGAAGTTGCTTTCCATCCACAAAGACAAACATAAGTAAGTGGTCATATAGCAGCAATTTGAAAATAAAATACACCACCCCCAACAAACTAAGAGTGATGATGAAACTTGTATTTAGTTTAATTCAAAACCTGAGTTAACATATCAAGCTCCTACTCAGAGAGCACATGGTTGAGAGAAGAGAAAATCCTTTTTAGTTCTCTCTCTGCATTTTCTCTAGCAGAAATTAGAACCAGGGCAACAAGTGAAATTTACTGCAATTTAAATATTCAGGCAAGTGTCCTCTCTACTTTCATTTGGTGTTACTCCAATAAAAGTTATTGAATTTTTAAAAAAAGGAAAATCAAGAACTTGTGAACTGACACGGTAAAAAAAAAAAAAGTACACCAATATTAACTCTTTTAAAAGATAAGGAACAATTCTTTATTTTAATGAACATATTATAAAATTATGGTTATTTTTAGCCTATCATTCACTTTCCTCTTAAGAATGTAATTCTGTTATTATGAAATATAAGGTCAAATTAACATAAATGTCGATTTATTATTTAAATTATACTCGAGTTGTGATATAGTTCACTCTCTTTTGGTTTTCTAATCAATTCTTAGAACTCCTTACATATACAACCAAAATTAATTTAATTGAAGCTCAGCTTAAGCACAATCAGTCTTTAGCAGATTTCTGCAAACTGTCCAAGTATGTTTGCACGAGGAATGTATCCTCCTACTGCCGTACTAGAGATAAGAAGGGACTTTCCCAAAACAACACCAAACATTCAACAGAATATCTCAGAACCCACTAGTTTTCCAACCATGTTTATAATTTACTAAAATACCAGCATTTTTTTCACCGTCATTTTCCATTTTTCTCCTGTTTTTCCATGAAGGGTGCTTTATATATGAATGCCTATGGCCAAAAATTGTCACAAGCTTTTTGTGGTAATTCACTATTCAATTAACAAATTATGTCTTAAGCTTCAGCATACACAAAACCAAGCTGTTTTAATTTTAAAAGCACATCCATAGAAATCTTTTAGGACATTCTGAAATACATATAAGTCATAAACTGTCACTGGAAATATCTCTATGCTTTCCCTATTTTCATTTTCCTGGAAGAATAAAAAAGTGCAGTTGTGTAGTTCTTCCCTAACAGCAATTTATATGAGATAAAAAACATTTTAAGTTTCTTTCAACTGCACGATATAGAATTAACCACCTTGTGGGGCCATGCTTCATTATTTTCTCATCTTCAAGGCTGACAACATTAAATCTCCCTTGTAATTTTTAAGCTCTTTGACAGATGCAGTGCAGTATACAAAACCCTAAATTACACAACCTTGAGAACAAATAATAATGTAGCTCTTACATGTATTAGACTGTTAGTTCATGTATTATGTAGTACATGAAGTAAACAATTAGTTGAAAACAAATAACTTTTCTGTTTTCCATTAAATCGTATACACTTTACTTCAGCATTATCTGTTACAAATGATACACTATCATGATGATGCATTATCAAAGTTCAAAGCTGGAGTATATCTCTTAGATCAGGAGACTCTAGTAATGGGGTATTACTAATGTCTTGAAAATAATCACTCATATGGTGGACAATTCTGCTTTAAACTGTGTAGCTAAAAGCAATTACAGGAAACATTTTAATATTTCCATTACTTGAGTCCAAAATAAAAAACATGCACATTTCAAAAGTTTTCATTTTCTCAGTTGAAAAAAAGATCTAATATATTGTTAATCTATGGAGTATTTGCTGGACTGGGATCTATCCTTTTAGCAAAGAGAATCTTAGAAAACTACACTACTTTGTCATCATCATCACACAAGCTCTAAGTACTAGTGTGCATTTTTTGTTGATTCTTAATTTTCATTTTCATTGCCCTTAAGAAAAAGTTCAGTGTGTTTTATTTGAAGCCATACTCAAACTTTTAAGACCTGCTTTTGCCTTGTATCTGGCAACCCACTGTGATCAACTGCAAAATTTCTGCATAAGTTACAACAAAACTGAAGTGACATGTTCCTTCACTGTCTTCACTGAACCAAGCAGCTCATTTCTCCTTTCCCCCTAGAAAGCATTAAGGGCTGAGCATTCTGTACCACAACAAGAAGGTGACGTGTCCAGGTGCTCCCTAGCTGGCAGCTGTGCAGCCAGAATGACAAACTCTGTGGGAAGAGCATGACCTTGAGACCTTTGGCACTACATTTCCAAGCCTTGTGGCAAGCACTGGCTGAACCCCTGCAGTGAATGCCCCTACTCACAAAGCCATTAGCACACCTTTCCAGAGGTATTTTTCTTGAGCAACAGCGTCCAGTCAAAGTTTAAAAAAGCAGAGAGGCCACGGTTAATTCAATCTTTTAAAGGGTAAAAGTGAACAACCGTTTATGTTTTTTTGTGTGAACTTTATTGCAACCCTAGCTAGAGACACAAGGAGAATCTTTTATGAAATTATTTTTAGGGTATGACATTTTCCTCTTAGCTTTGAGTTTAGTTTTTGTCAAAAGATTTCATTTCTTTTGGCTGCCTTGATCACTGAAAACAAGGTTTAAGCAACAGTTCCATTGCTTAGTGCTGCTTTTCAAAGTTTGTTTGGCTGAGTCAGCTTTTACTCATAATAACAAATTAGAGACTGATAGAGTGAGAAAGCTGTAGAAAAAGACAGTGTAGCATGAATTCTTCATCCAATATCAGTGTCTATGATTTGAAATGAAAACTTGCATATCATTTAAAAAAAACGTTATTTGCAATGTAATTAAGAAAAAAAATCTCTATTTTTAATTAGTTTCTGCTCAAGTTGGAAGGGTTTTTTTATTTTTATATGTGTGTGAGTGAATGAAACCCCACCATGTACACATGTGGTTTATACATCACAGACAAACTGGGATGAGCTTATCACAGTTTGTGTTACAATACAGCAAGACTGCCTCCACATGTGCTCTGAGTGAGATATTGGATGGATTTTTTAGGAAATTCAAAGCAGCAACAAAGGTTAATTTCACTTACTTCACTTCTGTCAATCTCAGGTGGGTTTGCTTTTTTTACTGGCTTGTAAAGATGGCCAGTTTTATTAAAGTAGAAGGACTGACTTCCTGCTTGTTTTCAATTTTGTGCAATAAACTAGGAACAGATCATAACCATTTCTCTGTAGGAAATTGAAGCTATCTCCTGTCCAAAGAAAGGAGGCTGTTGCAGAGACCTGCAGGTGAGCTGCCCTGTGCACGGCACACTGCTGTGCAGAGACACCAGCTCACATCCCTCAGCCACCACAGACAGCACACACTCCGCCTGGATGGCTCTCAGGGCCGGCACTGTCCTCTGCACCCTTGCTGCTCCTCCAGCTCCAAAGGCAGCACACAGCACAGCTGTCTCTTGTGCCCACAGAATACTTATGCCCCGATACAAGGTGAGCTATATGCTAGGAAGGTATTGACAGCTCTAAATTAAGTCTCAAACTTTCCGTGGTTATTCCCAATTGCTTTGTGTTTGAGCTTGTGCCTGTCAAGCTGGCTTACTTGTCTTTTTCTGTATCAGAATGAAAGCATGGCTAGTTTAAAAGGGCTGACAACAAAATCCTGTAAAACTAAATGAAAGAAAGCAAAACAAAAACCCTAACTCAGCATAATTGTCTCTCTACAGCACGAGAAAGAAAAAAGTGACAGCAATGCCCAGATTTTTAAATTATCTTTATTGATTCATTCTGATGTCACTGCTGAAATGTGAATAAAAGACTGAGTTGTTTACTGAGATGTAGTCAAAACTTTACTGATAGCTTAACCAATAATAACTGCATTAAAAATTTAGCTGAGTGGAGGCAGATATCCTAAAAGGTATCTTTTCAAAAAGGGAAGAGTTTGCAGAGCTGCCACAAGGCAGTATATTCACCCTTGAATACACCACATGCATTTCTCCATGGAGGTTGAAAAGAAGAGTCCAGCATGGGCACTGACTCTGCTGGTTCTGCCCTGCTAAAGAAAAGGCAGATAGGAAAATTTATGGTTGTTACTAGTCAGTTATGATTTGACTTGCACAAGTAACTTATTTGTTGAATTATCTTAAAATCATCACATTTCAGAGTAGAACCACACTTCAAATATGGGAAATGTTATTTGCTGTGTATGTATTATGTTATTAAGCATAATTAAAGTTGAAAGCCACAGAACCACACTCAAAGCTACTGCAAGACTATAGAACATTTCTGTGGCCAACACAATAAAGTACCATATGCTGGAGAAGTCAGCAGCCAAGAAGTAATACACTTAGTAGCCTAAACTACAGCATGCTGTGGGCCAGTATCTGTGCAAATCTTTCTGAAAAAAATGAGCAATGAAGAATTTTTCCGAGAAACAACTATAGCACTGCAAACATCATCATTTCTAGACTGCCAAAAACTGAACCTAAACCTTGAAGAACAAAACTTCTCTTTTTTATGAGTCCAAAATTCTATAGTGCCCTGTTTGAGGCATCTCAAAGATACCATATCTAGCTAAAGTATTTCACCTCTTGACTTTTCTAGAAGCCTTGCTGGGATTTTTTCAGGCACCAAGTCACACAGAATATTCTATGTTTCCTTTGAACCCTTCAGAAGTAGACAACAAAAGCTTTTTTTCCCTTTACATTATGTTTTATTCATAACCATTGAAAAGAAAAATTGAAACTCTGGTGTGAGTCACTCTTTAGATTTTTCTATTAGAAAATTGAATCAGAACTGTAAATGGTTTCAGAAACAGATACCCAGGACCAGCACTGAAAACAGAGCAAAAACTAATGTGGACCTAGAAAAGGCAGTTCCAGTACAATTTTTTAAAATGCAACTGAAATGAGATCTGATTTGCCACCAGAATTGTTCACTAGTGAAAGAAGTAGGGGCTCTCTGAGACAAAGAAAATAGTTGCAGGCTTTATCAGACTCCAGAAGAGACGTGGTTCACAGCATCCTCCTCCCAGCAATTCTGGACTCCGAGCACTTTCAAAGGAACCAACTCCCCCAGGAAAGGTTACCACTGGCAAGGGTGCTGCAAACATGATCCACAGTGGCTTTCCCTCAACCAGAGGTACCCTATCCGATGCTCTGGGATGTTTCTCATCTAAAAGAGAGGTTTTCAGTCTGTATTGGAACAATCCCATTTCTTGACCTGCACAGCATTGAAGTTATGACAGCAGGAGCCTGCCTCTGTTAGTTACACTGCTATTTCTGATACTCTGATATTCGATAGAAATGCCCCCTAGGCCAGAGGATATATGTATTGAATGTACAGAATGTACTGAACTGTGGCTGTTTTCAGTCTTCTAAATTCGTAGGTAGTCATGAGGAATAAATCATATATTTGAGAGGCTCTATAATTTCATCAGCTTGTATCTGCAGCCAGATTGTTCTCTAGGTACATGGAACACAAAACTTAAGCTCTTCCAAAGCAAAGGGCCAAAGAGTCAAAACACACTCTCTGAAGAAGTTGTTATCTGAGCAGTTCCCTTTCCTCTAGCTCTGCACAAATTCAACTAATAAGATTTTGAAAATAAATGTGTATTTTTTTTCTGGAAAAAAAAAAAAAAAGAAGCGGAAGGGATCATAGGGGCTACAAAATTAGAACAACTTCTATAGAGATAGATCACTGACCAAGAAAAATATAATAGCTATGAGATGTTTAGGCACTTTATCATCATTTAGATTCAACTACTAGTATAAGCTTACATGTGAATACACCAGGGCTATGATAAAGACAATGGAAAAACCCACCTGTAAATAAAAGTTAATTACATTTAAAATAAAAATTACTTACAATCTTTTTTCTTTAAGTTGCATTAAGCAGCACCTGTGAATTTATCAGTAGGGTATTTTTTCCAAAAGAAGAGGCACCCCTCACTATTCTCTACCAAGTGTGGACAGAGAAAAAGAAAGATCCTCATTCCTTTCAACACCACAAAACAAAACAGATGAGAAACCACAATGAGCTCATATTTAGATAAATACTATTACATTTATGTCATGTACTTTTTATATCCACTGTATTTTAGCCTTAGAATGTTAATAAAAAACATAACGTTTGCATCCATAGTTCACCCTGCTTTAAAAAGTGATGACTGATAACAGGAGTACAATGCGTTTTATGCACTTATTTATCCACTTAAAAGGTGGAGGAGGGAAGAAAGCAAGGAAATCAATAGGGGCCTGATCCTGTTCCCATGAAAGAAAATGGGAAGTTTGCCATTAACTACAAGATGCTGGATTGTGCCTTTGGTTTGCTGACAGAAATGTATGGTAATTTTGTTGTTTCTCTTGTGAGCAAAACACAGTCATTTGCTGCCCTCTAGAAGCAGACTAATGCATATACTTTACAGAATTACAGAATCACAAAGAATTACAGAATATGCCAAGTTGGAAGAGACTCACAAGGATCATCGAGTCCAACCCTGTAACTGACCATTCCCAAGAGTCACACCATGTGCCTGGGAGTATCATCCAAACGCTTCTTGATCTCTGGCAGCCTTGGTGCTGTGACCACTTCCCTGGGGAGCCTGTTCCAGTGCCCAACCACTCTCTGGATGAAGAACCTTTTTCTAATATCCAACCTAAACCTCTGCTGACACAACTTCAGGTCATTCCCTCGGGTCCTGTCACTGGTCACCACGGAGAAGAGATCAGTGCCTGCCCCTCCTCTTCCCCTCACAAGGAAGTTGTGTCTGCAAAGAGGACTCCCCTCAGTCTCCTCTTCTCCAGGCTGAACAGACCAAGTGACTTCAGACGCTCCTCATACGGCTTCCCCTCAAGGCCCTTCACCATCTTCGTTGCCCTCCTTTGGACACTCTCTAATGGCTTAATATCTTTCTTATATTGTGGTGCCCAAAACTGCACATAATATTCAAGACGAGGCCACATCAGTGCAGAGCAGAGCAGGACAATCCCTTCACTCAGTGGGCTGGAGATGCTTTGCCTGATGCCCTGCAGGACACGGTTGGCCCTCCTGGCTGCCAGGGTACTGCTGACTCATATTCAGTTTTCTTCAATACAGGCCTTTTTGCTGTAATTTTAAATATGTACATAACAAAAATGCAGAGCAATGTTGAAGGACTAGAGAGATGTGAGGAACCATGATGTACTGAGAATTCTGAAGTGTTCCCCAAATTCACAGTCATTTGATAACATGATTGATTGTTTTGTTTGAAATGTGGAATAGTGTCATTTATTGCTTTTGGGATTATCAAACAGTTAACTTTAAAGAAGAAATTAACTCAGATTATTGCTTTATCCTGCTTAATAAAACTGAATATTAGCAGAATAGAATCATGTTTTTTTTTAAAGCCCATCCCTCACCACACTGATGCAGGTCACTGAGAGGAATGGGAGATTCACCAGGTTATGATGAAAAAAATCACAAAATAAGTCATCGACTTGCAATAATGTGTAATGTTTTGATAGTTAAATCTTTTATTGCTTCCAAAAGTAGTAGCAATCTCATTCATTAATAATGATTATTTGCTTGTCAAGTGTTTAGAAATTTTTGTTCCATTTTATTTTGATTTTACTAGTAAGAAAAAAAAAGTCTCAAAAGTGCTGGGAAGTATCTGGTTTCCATTAACTCTCCAATGACCTAGGAGTGACATTTCTTTTAAATTTAAGTAACAAATAAATAAGAAAACCCTCAAACCTTCTAACCTCTGCTCCAAGAAGTTAAAGAATCTAACAAAGTAATGAATAACACTCAAATTTCAGCTACTATTCAATCATCATTGCATAATGCAATTAGATTACA
This sequence comes from Cephalopterus ornatus, assembly GCA_013396775.1. Classification (NCBI taxonomy): domain Eukaryota; kingdom Metazoa; phylum Chordata; class Aves; order Passeriformes; family Cotingidae; genus Cephalopterus; species Cephalopterus ornatus. The sequence continues at coordinate 58,654 of VZRE01002224.1, forward strand.
AGTATACAGTTTTCGTAAGGTTTTTTTTTATTTCGTTAGCACTACAAGTGGATTTTATGGGTGCAATATTCAAAAGTAGAAATATTGTTCTAGTACCTGTCCACAAACGGTCAAGTGCCATTTATTTAGATCTCATCCATACTTTTTTCATGCTCATTGCTATATTATGTTCCCTGAAGTGATGAAGGACTTGCAGACCAAGTCTTAAACAGCTGAAAAGTTCTTGATTTTCCTTACATCAGAGTAATTCTATCAAAAAAATGCCCACTATTCTATATATGCATTAAGCTACCAAAAATCTGATGTATTCATATTTACCAGCCATTTTAAAAAATTTTATCTTAAAATCATAGAATCGTTTAGATTGGAAAAGATCATTGAGCACAACCATTAATTCAGCACTCGCTTCTTTTCTCAGTACTTTGACAATAAACACAAGAAGGACAGGCTTACTTTAAATACGAAGTTAGGTGCTCATAAGAATCAAAATGAATTGTGCTAAATATCATTTCAGAGACAGATGGAAACCTCCAAATTAAGAATTTGATTGGTGAAATATATTTCTGATGTCTCATTTAAATGTCAAAAGTTAGGTAAAGTGAATCTGTAGCTCTTTCCACCTCCTAATAAACCTTAGTAATGCCAATGTTTCACACTTTCCAGAAAGAGTCTTTGAAAAGTGCAAATCAAAGATTCAAGAACTCCTTTCAAATACACTCTCCCCCTAAGCAGATCTGTGCTATTTTTATTTCTAATTGACTTATCTAAAATCAAACCTTGTTTTAAACTCAGGTAAGTGGCAAGATCAAGACCAAGGATCCAAGAGCTTAAACAGATTGTCTGTGAATAAAAATTAGTTGAACAGTCTTCCAAAGAACATCAGCAAAATAGAGTTTAATCACTTTACTTTGATTACTTGAGCCAAGTAATCAAACATCAAGGTCAGTAAACATATATACTCCCACATTAAACTACAAGCATAAGGTGAGTCATGCACATGTCAAGAACTTCACCCACCAATCCAGATAAACTATTTTAAATACCCTTAAAGAATGAATGTCAAGACAAACTCCCAAAGTTTTCCTGGCTTGCTGGCTATGGAGTTTTCAGCTAAATAAAGCATGGCATGGATGCCACCAAGTGGTAGCTATTATCACATACCAGTATCTTCAGCATGACCTCACGCCAGGCTGCCACTTCAGCTGCAGAAAATATTCCTGGTAGAGACATTTGTTGGGAATGGAATATTACCACTGAAAAAAGAAGAAAAGAATTCACTAAGGATAAAATTTGATTCCTACTGCTAATGACAGAAATTGTCACAGACTTCAATGAAACCAATATCAACTTCCTTTCAAAGCCTCATAAAATACTTCTAATCTTCTGAGAGCAAATCCAAGGCTGCTCAAAAGATCAGATCTGCGTTTCAGGTTTATAGCAAACCTTCAAGAGAGCTGCCAGGTGCACCTGGGAGAGACCCTCTGTGTATACCTGCTTCTTTGGGTATATCTACACTGCTAAACGCTATAGGACCATGAGATAAACTCAAATATTGCTTAATTGCTTTATCACTACCCTACCATTGCCAGTTCCAAATTGTTCTCTCTCAGACAAAGTACAGGCACAGTGCTGGGAACAATTTACTCCAGGGAATGATCACAAAAGTCGGTTGGCTAAAATTGCACCAGGTTTGCCGTGCCCATTCACTCGGCGATTGACTCTCTCCATTCTCTAGCATCCTTCAATATTATTGCAGCAAGTTTTGCCTCTCAAATATCTCATAAACCATATTCCAGGACATATATAGCCTCAGTTCCATGCTGTAAGAGCACTCATGAGGGCTATTTCATGGCTTTGCATTATTTCAGCCACAGTGGCGCCACAAGAGACCCACACGAGACATCCAGGCACAAAGCACAGAGGCAGGCAGCCTGCTCTACTACCAATACTGAGGTAGCAATTACAGTAAGGGCATAGGATAACTCCTACCACTTGTTGGGATCTCTGGGAAGCACTTGTTTATGTGAGAAGCAATTCAGAAACATGCCCTGTGTACAATCTCATTCTTAGAGAGCAGTATAGACATCCTTCAGGAATTCTGCCACGAGTACCAGTATAAATCTGGCATAGAAGACATGAAGAAACATCCATCAAAGGTAATGCACCTGGTACGTGTTGCAGATACCTGGTCCAAACACATGAGCTCCATCCTTCTTATCACTCTTCCAGCCCCACCCACTTCAGCTGTGAAGGATGTAGGAGAAACTCCCTACCTGCTGAATGAGGCAAACAAAGAACTCTATACTCTCTGCTCTACTTTTCAGGCAGCAAAGTGACTTGCTTCCAGTTTTGTATTTTAACAAATATGAAATTGAAAAATAACAATTCTGACTTGTTCATTCTTATTGACTCATACTTGTTTCAATAATAAAGTATGTCTGGAAAATAACTATTAACTAATTAAAATTATGTACTATGTTAATAACACAAGTGTCTATTTAATTAATGTGTTTATTATCACAGCTATCTGAAAACAAAAGGCAGATTAGATTGCTTCTGGCATTAGCCTGAGGGGAATGGCAAAACAGCCTGGCTCCACTGCCTACCTTCATCAATCAGAGCCCTGGAAAGCTGAGCAGGCTGTGACAGTGCTGCTGTCACTGAAGGGACAAGGGACAGTGCTGAAGAACAAGTAGCAGACCTGCTCTCCAAAACTTATTTTCCTCACCATCTATACATTTAGTTCAAATAAATCCTTTGTTTTTTACTAAAGTTTTCCATGGACACATGTAGTAAGAGTCTCCTTCCAAGAGTCTCCTCTGGCCTGTCTTTCCAGCAACACAAGCAGATTGGCACAGGCCAATTTGTCTTCAGCAATGTTCACAATGTGCCTACACGGCTCAGGAACCTTGAGCAGATTTCAGTAAAGCACTCTGACAGCCTAATCTAGGATTTCTGCGTTGCTACCGACAAAAACTGGAGCACCATTTGTTGACAGTAATGAATCAGAACATTCAGAATCATCTAGACTGCAGATCCAAGAAACAGATGTTTTCCAACACCTTTGCTGGCATATGAATAAATACTCACTACACGTCACCAAGATCATGGTCTGCATCACAACAAATATGATTACCTTAAGTAGAGTATCAGACATTATAAAACAGTGTCAACATAGAACACCTTCATCTGTGCGTATTTGAGCAGTAAATCTCAATGATAAACCAGACACAGTGTGCATTAGCAAGGCTGGGGAAACAAGACAAGAATATACGGGTTTTCTACACAAGTGAAAATCTGGGAGGAACAAGTCTGAAAGTTTACATGGTAGAAAAAAGTGACAGTAAGACTGAACTTATATAGCAGCATGTTCCAGACATATTTTGCATTTTCCCTTTAAACTCAGCTTGCATAAAGAGAAGCACAGGAGCAGAAATACTTATACAGTGGTAAGCAAGGAACCAAACAAAAGAACTCCTCTCAGTTTATAAAAAATGTAACATCATAAAAGCATGAGTGCATGTACTGAACAAGATCAAAGACCCTGCTAGCCCAGGATCCTGCCTCTGACAGTGGCTAAAGCTCTTTTATAGAACTAAGAACACAACAGGCAAATGCATAAATCATTGAGAGGTTTCTACGCTCTCACCAATACTGACAAAATGGATGACAGAAGGTTATACCAGCCTGTGGGTATTAGCCTGAGGAAACAGTGTTTTATGGTTTTTCTAATTATGTTGTCTTTTTTTCCTCTAACAAACTAACTGATTTTTAATTACGATATTTTAAATTTTGTTTTTATTTTATTATTTTTAATTTTTCATTAAGATATTTTTAATTAAGAAACTTGTTGAAGACTTGTGCATCAGGGAAGGATGGTTCCCACAAGCTGCCTCTTTTTCTTGAGAAAACAGAAAGCTAGGAGTAAGAGGTGGTCTAGTTCCTGCATTAAGGGAACTGCAGACACAAAGAAGTGAAATAACAGGAAGAGGGAAACTGTTATAGAAGGAGAAAACACTTGAAATCATTAAATCTCAAAGAACAATCCCTAACCCATTATAAGCTAAACTTGTTTGCTAAAATTAGTGGGTTTTGACATTCAAAGTCCACAGTGATTGCCTTTTGATGCATAGAATAAGATTTGATAGCACAGGTGGACACAAAAATGGAAAGTTATAAAAAAAGTCTAAAGATTGCAAAAAATATTCTAAAGTCACAAAACATGCTATGAGAAGAGAAGTAGCAACATGAATATATAGGCAGCTCATCAACTACATACAGAGACTTAATCACATAAATTGCAGTGCACAGATGAACCTCTGGACCTGTATGGATCACTTTGTAACTACTATACCATATAAATTAACATCAGTTAACTCAAACAAAAGTTGACTGAATATTCTGTTGATATTTTACATATATCTAGGACATATTCATTGATGAAATGTGGAATTCCAACACAGAAAAATGGCTTTACCTTACCAACGGCTAAGGCATTCCCTAAATATTACAGAAGAAATTCTACTCCAATTAGTGTTCCAGTTTCCACAGACTCATGCATTCCATGTTTTTTCTATCCAGTATTGCCAGGCAGTTCCTCACCACTGCTGAAAACTGATGGAGTTACATACTGTTGTTCAATATACCAGTACCTAGAATTTACATGTGTTCATTTAAATCAGCAGGACTCTGTTGCTTATCCTCTGGATGAATATTGGAAAACACTGTCAATTGGATATTTCAGAGCTCTCTTAATTTCAGAATTTGTTATGTCATCATCTTTAGTATGTTATTCTGGAAACTTACTTAGAGGTAATGAGCAGGAAATTTGGCATTACTTTCAACAAAATTCTCCATAATTATTTCTAAATCACAGTATAAAAATATTTTTCCACTCCATGATTTATGCAGCTTGTGCTCTTGTACACTTTCTGATGACTCAATATTTCAACAGGCCCTCATGACATTATTTTCAACTTTCTATGTGCAGCTGGAGCTCGTGGGCCACATATTCCAGGACTATCGACAGCATCACATGAAGAATTATTAAGTGAAACCATGTGTGATATCAGAATATACAAAATAAGATTTTTAATGTCTATGCCAAGTACTATACTTCAGGATTGAAGTAGATTTAGTTTTCAGTAACTGAATATGAGCTGTGATTCCTCATTTGTATCTTGTTCCAATAACAACTACTTATTTGATTTTAACCACAAGTAACTTTTCCTTATTTTCAGTCTTTTAGCTTCTCATTAAGTGCCAGTCTCTGTTTCTCATTGGCCCATAATTTGAAGCAAATAACCCTGTACTTCTTACAAGTTTGTATAGCACCTCAAACAACACCATTCTACTGTTTATTAAGAATTTCTAGGTATTCTGGAACTTGCTTTTCAGGGTGACCAAGTCTAAACATGCTCTAAGTAGCAGAATACATATTTTCAACTTTCAGAACTCTTAAAATTTGTGAGTGAGAGGTCCTGCTGGAGTACAGGTCCCTGTGAAGAGACAAGACCACCTCAGGAGACCAGGAGATTGTCCAAAGAACATGTCAAGGGCAATGATTTGTAACTAAACATTTAAGAGCAGGATGCTATATGAGTACAAAAACAGTGGAGGAAAATAAAAAAACAAACATTTAACAGGATAAGCCTTGCTCTGGTATGTCAACTGTTTGCATATAGGATAAAGTGCTCAGTCTTAATTGGAATGAAGTAAAGAAAAGACTAAAATTGAATGGTATGTCTCAGAAAGTGTGAAGGGTAAACAATACGCAGACAGTAGGAACTACAGAACTGAAGGGCAATTTGGAAGATATTTCTGCAGGGAAAAAAATCTCACCTAAAAAATCCATCCAGAGACATGTTGTACTGTACCTTGATAACAAGTAATGTGATGTGGTAGAGAGACAAGTGTTGTAATTCAGCGGTAGTTGTGTGTAATGAGTAAGTCCTAAGAGTGATGAACCCAGATCTTGCTACAGTGTGGGGAATTACAGGATTGCACATTAATAATAGTGACATCATTATTTGCTAGGTCATTTAACTGATTTATTAGATTATTAATAAACGGTTGATTTATCAATAAACATTGTAGCCTCTCATTTCAAGGTTGCAATTGAGAGAAATTAAGACCTTCAGTTGGCTTGATCTCTCACCCTTGCATCCTCTGAAAGACATTTTGGAATTAGATGTATTAGTCTGCCGAGTCCAAAAGTATGCACCTTTGGAGTCAGTTTTACCACTGATTTCACAAACTTGCCTGAGGAAAAATGGCGACATTTTGTTTTAGCTTAAGTTGGTGCAAACCATCAAATAGGTCATTATTATTTGAAGAATAGTTTGCTTTATGTGAGTTAAAGGTTCTGTTTAAGTGATCTAAACAATTTACTTTCAGTAGAAAAATATGATAAAAAGTTTAAAACCAAATCTTAACAAAATCAGTTTCTATTCACATGCTCAGGAAGCCTATCAGATTTTCTCATCCATGTATGGTAGTAGCATCCACTTGCCCCCCCAACTGACATGTGGAGATGACCAGCCTTTTGTGCCCTCATTTTCACAGACCCCTCCATGGTGGGAATGAAAACAGAATCCCTTGGTCAACAGGGTCCTCAGCCAGTGAGGACCTTGGCCCAGAAATGTTTCTGGACCATGACCGGGTATGACCAGGGGCCCCGACCTTAGCAGGTTATCCGTGGGGGCCCTGCCGGACACCACCTAAGTGTGATTTTCCTTGGAACAGTGACTCTGTGAGGAGAAGTCCTCCCCTTAGCGCTGGGATGCCAGCCCAAGAAGACTTACAAGGCTGAGTGCCTTACCCCTCTCTTCTGGCTGATTGACTATTTTTCCACTAGATATATCTGAGTGATCCTTCAACGCTTGGATCTTTTGGGTACCTTTTGAGTGAGAGGCTTCATGTGCATGTGTGCATGTGCGTGTATGTGTGTGCATGTGTGCACATTGTGTAGTAAAATAATCCCGACAGGTACACCAAATCTGTTAGATGCCATGGGAGCACCATCATTACCCACCTTGTTCACTAGTTCTGGCCACTGTATTTGGTTGAGAATTAAAGTTTGACTTTGTCATCTGCGTGAAATCGTTGCCTTGTACCTCTGTGACAGCATGCTAACAGTTGTCCAAGTCCTTAGCTCTCATGGACTGCTGTAATTTCGGGTGGGTTTGTGCTGGACGCCAGGAGCCGCGACTGAAGGCTCATACTAAGACCTTAAATCATCTTGTCCGTGAGCTACTTTATGCTGATGATACCGCCCTCGTTGCCCACACAGAAGTAGCTCTGCAACGTTTAACATCCTGCTTTGCAGAGGCTGCTGAGCTTTTTGGGCTGGAAGTCAGCTTGAAGAAGACAGAAGTTCTCTATCAGCCTGCACCTGAAGAAGCCTTCCATCATCCCCATATCACCGTTGGAGATTCAGAGCTCAAATCAGTCCAGCAATTTAATTACCTGGGAAGCATCATCTCCTGGGATGGTAAGATTGATGCAGAGATAGACAACAGGTTAGCAAAGGCATACAGAGCTTTCAGTAAACTCCATAAAAGAGTTTGGTGAAACAATCACTTGAAGAAAAGTACAAAGATCAGCGTTTATAGAGCCGTTGTACTGTCCACTCTTTTATATGGATCTGAATCATGGGTCATTTAC
>VZRE01002224.1:66627-98626 GCA_013396775.1 Cephalopterus ornatus
GATCACCATCACTGGTCTGCTCTGGCCTCCAATCTGTCTCCAGGGAGGCCTGGAGACACACTATCCACAACGCTGCTGCTTCTTTTGAGAATACACGCAGGATCACTCTCGAGGAGAAAAGACAACGCAGAAAGAACCAAGTCCTGTCAGTACAACCTGGGGAGTCATTCTGCTGTGCCTTTTGCAACCGGACGTGTCTATCTCGCATTGGCCTTTTTAGCCATCAGCGCGCTTGCAGCAAGCGTGGGTAGAGTCCTTCACAAATCTTCGTTTGCGAAGCCTAGCCATGATGATGATGTGCTGGACACAGCACAATTCCCTCCTTCTCCCTTTAAGAGCCTTTTCTGCATTAGTCTCCCACAGCACCTGCAGGGACTCTGACACAAGCTCATGCCCACACAGTCACAAAATCACATTCCCAATACATTACCTCTACAGAGAGGAGGGTTTGTGATTTTTTTAAGGTTTTGAATTTTATTTTTTTGTTTGCTTTTTTTTTTTCAAGATCTCTCCTGGTGCTCCATGGGATTTTTCCTATGGCTGCCCCATCTCAGCAGCTCTCCCCCTCAGGTGGAAGACTTGTGGGCCACATCCCCTGGTACTGCTTGTCACTTGCCAAGATTATATATATACATATATAAAATATATATGTATACTTTTTGTTTGGTTGGGGTTTTTTGTTTGTTTTTTGTTGAGACAGGCTTGAGCCTTCTGGCTTTCTGCTGCTGCACCAGTCCAGGCATTGGTGCTGCACTTGTCCTGGCAGACTCAGTCCCTGCCCTCAGGCCGGGCTCGGGTGTTGGGCTCTGCAGACTCTGAGGGTCACCTGGAGCACCTGGGCAGCTCCGGTCACTAGTGGTGTTCCCCATGGATCACAGAATCATAGAATATCCTCTGCTGGGACCCACATGGATCATCGAGTCCAAACCTTAGCCCCACACAGGATCATCCCCAGGAGTCACACCCTGTGCTTGAGTATCATCCAAACGCTTCTTGAACTTGGCCAACCTTGGTGCTCTGTACAACTACCTGAAGGGAGGGTGTAGCCAGGTGGGGGCCGGACTCTTCTCCCAGGCAACAAGTGACAGGATGAGAGGAAACGGTCTTAAGCTGTGCCAGGGGATGTTTAGGTTGGACATGAGGAGGAATTTTTTACAGAAAGGCTGATTAGACACTGGAATGGGCTGCCCAGGGAAGCGGTAGAGTCGCTGTCTCTGGAGGTGTTTAAGGAAAGGCTGGACGTGGTACTTAGAGCCATGGTCTAGCTGACAAGGTAGCACTCGGTCACAGGTTGGACTCTACGACCTCAGAGGCCTTTTCCAACCTAACAGACCCTGTGATCCCGTGCCATCCCTCCCCGCGCCTCCCGGGGGCGGAGCTGCCGCAGCCCGTCCCGCCGGCGGCGGGCGGTGTCCATGGAAACCGAGCGCACGCCGAGCGCCGCCTCCTTCCCTCTTTCGCTGCTTCCCGCCGGGCCGCCGCCGCCGCCGCCGCCATCATGATGCTGCTGGGCCGCGGGCTGGACGCCAGGTACCGGGGCGGGAGGCCCGGGGGAGCCCGGGGTGTAGCGGGGGAGGAGGCCCGGCCGCGGGCAGGGCACCGGGGATTGGCGCGGCCGTCGGAGGCCGATGCGGGCCCAGTCCCCCTTAGGGCATCTGCCCATCCCGTGCGGTGTGGCCGCCTCTGCCTTCCTCCGGTAAAGGCCGCAAAACTTTTCTAGGCTTAGTGTGCTTTGCAGAGATGAAGTAAAGATGTGCCAATATTTATTTGGGCCTCTCGCGGATAATTTTGTGGCCGACTCTAAGCGATCATGAATAATGACGGGGGAATACAAATTTTTACACCCTCACATAAGGAAATGCAGTGTTTCTTGTTTCCAAATTAAATACTAGTTGCATGAGAGTATTATGAGATGTGAATTGTAAAGGGGGTGAGTAAACGTGCTTAAGGCTTCCCCCTGGGAGGAGAACTTTCTGACATGAAGACCTTCCCAGAAAATGGGATGTACCTTTAACTGAAGATCTTATCAGGTAGTATTAATTTTGAAAACCAACTTTGTTAGTACTTAATGAAATCCTTACTTTCCCACTCACTGGGTGAAGCCTTTCCTATTCAAATGGTTCTGTGCTCCAGCATGTTCTGGAAGACTGAATAGCTTAATAGGAATTTTTTTCCTTTAATGAAATCTCTTTTTAACAGTCCTCTAGACTGCTTGCCATGAAGCAGTGCAACTGGGTTTTTGTCCTAGGGTAACTTTGGCCTGAAATACTTTTCCTGAAGAAAAAGTGTTCCTTCACTTGAATTGACTACATTATTGTTCATTCTCAAAATATTTCTTCCAATTTTTCTGATCTTCACGCGTCCTGATAGGAAGTCAATATTTAAATATTGGTCAGCAATATTGGGGTAGCTTAAGGATATGAAGGAAGTTTTTGTTTCTGCCCCTTGCCAAGATAGTGGTATGAGTGAATTCTCTTGCTGAGAATTCAAGCACTTCACATGAATAGTTTCATCCTGGACTATGGAGACTTCTTAGGACCCAGTATGTGGAAGATACTGTTAGCTGAATTGTCTTGTAGGTGATTCAGTCTGTCAACAACAACTGGCATGAATTCACACGACCATCAAATGATATAGGAATATGAAAGCAAAATGCAAAGCGAAATACATGAATTATTGGAATGACTTATCTAGGTCGTTAATAATGAAACATACGGACATTTGGATCAAATTAATTAGATTTATGTAATATAAAAGAAAATAATTTATTAGTGTAGTGAATGTTCTTTCATTGGTACACAGTGCTTACCTCTGTACTTGTGTCCATTCACTTTTCTTCTTTAATTCTCTCCAATATTTATCCTTTGCGGTGCTGACCAGGAGCAGATTGGTACCTGTTCACGATGTAAAAAACATTTAATGCCTTTACAGATTTGTCCTCTGCTGCCTAATTTCTCCAGCCATTGACTTGCCAGTTTAGATTGCAGACTCATGCAGCAAGCAGTGGTCTTGGGAAGGTCTTGATTGAGACTTCAGGTGTTACCTCTGTGTTAGTAATTAATACCAATAGTAATGGTGGGCTTTTGCTTAAATACAGTAAGAAAACTTCCAAGCAGATTTTTGTGATTTGGGGTTTCCTCTTTTGGATCTCTAAGTGTAAATGCTGCTTTTTTTGTGGTTGTTGTTCGTTTGTTATTCATTCATTAATACGCACATAGTACATCAGACTGTTACAGCATTCTCTTTTTAAAAATAAATTTCTGTTGTGCACTGAGATGTCCAAATCATGTATAAATTATGCATAATTTATATAGTTTTTCTTTTGTATGTGTTGCAAACATTTGTGCCCTTCTTATTTTTCACTTATTTTTCTTTGGTATCCAGGGACAATCAGACTAGACAAATACAAGATGCTGTTTCAAATGTGGAAAAACATTTTGGTGAATTGTGCCAAATATTTGCTGGATATGTACGTAAAACTGCCAGACTACGAGACAAAGCAGATCTTCTGGTAAATGAAATATATGCATATGCAGCCACAGAGACACCGAACTTAAAAGTTGGACTGAAAAACTTTGCAGATGAATTTTCCAGACTTCAGGATTATCGCCAGGCAGAGGTACAAAATTAAAGCTGTACGTGTTGTGTTTGCCATCTGAACTTTTCAGTTACTTCTCTGCGATTAAAAGGGGAAATACATACTCTGCAATCACAAGAAAAACATAGGAGAAAACACTTCTAAATATATTAGTGCCTGAGCAGGGTATGCTGCCCAAGTATTCATCATTTACCCCCCTTAAAACAACTAATGAAAACTGCTTGCAGTTAGTCCTGTTGAAGTCAGCAAAACTATCCCTTGAGCACTCAAAGTATTTGAGACAGAGCAAGTTTTTTCATGGTCTTAGACTTTGGATTGTGATTTATGGTTAATAAAGTGTTCTTTTTGTTTGTGTGGCTTGAGTTGTCTGGCAGCAGCTGAAGTAAAATCAGTCATTATCCTTTTGTTGAGTCTTATCAGAAATGTTGTGGAAGAGAATACTAACTGGAATCCTTCGCTGGGCACTGATAGCTCTACTGAGATGTTGTCAGGGACCACTGTAGATTTCTTAAGTTTGTAGTTTAACGCTCAAAGTACAAACTTGATTTGGACAATGTATGACTATATAGTCACGTCTGCTAGATGAGTGAGAGTGTAAAGGAAGGTGTTTATGCCACTTACACATCTACCTGCAGGGCCAGTCAAACTGTAACGTATGATGCAGAATTCCAAATACTGCAATTTAAGACAAAATAAATTTATTCCTGTGGACTCAAACTAGTTTTTGGAGTATGTATCTATACTTTCAGTATAGATTTCAGAGTGTAGAAAATTCCCATTTATAGTTTTGAACAGCTAAGACCCACTATAATTCAAAAAAGAGACTGAAGTGACATGCACTTTGTTCGGAGCCTTACTGCCCTAATCCTTTATATTTTATTGGCAGTTCAAGTGAAACTGTTTGACAGTGCACTGATAGAGCGTTTAAAGGAAAAATGTTTGCTCAGTTGGCATAAATTTGAACCCAGTTTAGAGGGAACTGTACATTCCTAATAGAGGTATGCACCTTGTCCTAATCTGGCCCATCTGGCCCATAAGTCATTGGCAGCTTATGATGGGGCTGCTGGGACAGTGTTGTCAGGTTTGGTGAGCAGGTCTTATCCTATTGCCTGTCTGACCATATGTAGCTATTTTTCTAAGTAGGAGAACCGAAACAAAAATTCAGAGGCACTCATTCGTGAGAACATTTGTGCCTTTTACACACCCTGTTATTGGTGGTTTTAGTGCATTCAGTACCAACGATGCTGTTTCCATTATTTTTAAAAGTGTTGCGTTTTGTACAATATATTTGTTAGCGAAGATGGCTTAATCCGTAATCTATCGGTAAGTGTAGAGCAAATACACTGATCTTTAGATAGAAAGTTACAGAGCTCCAAGATGCAGTGTTTGATGTATTTAGTACTCAGTTGTTAGAATCTCAGGGTTTCATTTATCCTGATGGATTTCTAATTAAGAAAAAAGTAATTCAACTAGAAATCAGGTTGATCTCCTCAAAATACAAATTGCTTATTGGCTAATGTACTTGACTGTAGTTTTTACAATATTTTTAAAACTATCCCACTATTTTTTCAGCATATATGGGTTAATTCCTAATAAGATGAGTCATTATTGTTTCCTGTTTCTGCATACCATAGATATGGATGATTCTAGTGGCCTTGTGATTTCTTTTGTAGGTCGACAGGCTTGAAGCCAAGGTTGTTGAACCTCTGAAATGTTACGGGACCATAGTGAAACTTAAAAGGGTAAGTTAAACATCTGTTTTCTCACAAGGTGCATTTCAGTGCTCTGGCCACTCAATTGAAAACTTCTCCTTTAGGGGAGGAATGGTTCTGATATTTCATATTGCAATAATCAGTCTAACTTAATTATGTAGTAATACATCTAAATTGAAGTTATATATATATGTTGGAGGAAAAAGCTTTAGTGTGAAGAAAAGGATATTCAGGCTCTTTATCCACAGTGCCCTTTTTTAGCATTTACTTGTGCTCAGTGTGAAACTTCTTGGATAGTGTAAATAATCATTTATTATTGTTGGGGGTTTTTTAATGATTATGCTTATTACCACTATTATTCAGATTTCCAAAAGGTGAATTATATGTAATGCTTTTGCCCCTTAGTCATCAATATGTTGCCTTTGGCAGCTTTTCTAACTCAGAATTCCATTCTACATTAAAGTTCATCATTTAGAAGGCACATTTGAAACTGATATATAGGTAGTGGCCTAAATCCCTCTCTGTCCTGTTATGTCATCATGATGACCTGAAGATACACAAAAATCTGCAATCTCTTCATTCACTGTATTTTAGAAACAGTGTTTATAGGGATTTGAAACGTTCCCTTAAAATAACTGTAAATTTCTTTCCTCCAGGAGGAATAACCTTGAGCAAGTAACTTTCAATAAGCAGATATTAGTTTACAGGACAAAAGCAGATCTTCCTAATAGTTGTATATTACACAGAGAATACCTTAATCCTGTAAACTCAAATCTGTAATTGATGTATATCTGTATCATAGTCTATATAAATCAAAATATTAAATTATTATTCTTTGATGATATTTTACATACCAAAATCTTACAGTGTGTTCATCATGGTTAATTTGCGTATGTTGAGGCATTGCATCTCAAACTAGCGTTTTTCATATGTTCTTGTTCTGTATCTTTTCCATATGGTGAAGAACCGAGTACAGTGTTTGGAACTTACTGCCCAGCTACCTCACTTGGAGGTTGGAGACACAATTGTGAAGGAAATGCATCCTGCACTTGAGTGGGATTACACGTGGTGATCCTTATCAGAGTTGTAGACTATAGAGCCTAGAATCTGGTATCCTAATAGTCATTATAAACCCCAGTTTGTGAGATCTAGAACTGAGTATTCCATGGGATATAAATGTTGAGGGTGGAAGACAAGCTTCACATGTTTGTGGCAGTATGGTTGCTGAGGAGACAGAGCACTACAGCAGTGCCTGGGGTTTGCAAAGCATTGAAGGGACTGTCTCTTGAGGTGCGTTGCCACTGATAGCCAGTAATGCTGAGGACAGAAGCAACTGAAGCCAAGTCATCATCCCTTGCAACAGTGAATGGCATTTCCTGTTGTCTTTGCCTTTCAGAATGCCAGAAAACATTGCATAATGTATATTTCAGCTACAGTGAGGAGTACAAGAGCATTCTTAAACCATAGGTGGGATTAACTATTTTATCAACACACCTTTGAACTAAGATTTTGCTAAAGACGTAGGCCATTAAATGGTTATTTTTCCCCATTGCAAGTTAACCATAAACTGTGGTTAAAATTTCAACTCTCTGGTCTTCAGTTATCATCTCTAAACACTGGGACATCTTTAGTGAAAAAGAAAGTTCTGTGACTCGTAAATTCAGCACAAGGTGTAGGACTGCTTTCCCTGTAACTACCTTAGCTAAGTAAAACCTGTTAGAACATGTCATTATAGCACTTTCTATGAAGGGGATGTTCTCACTGCTGCTTACTTATTGGAACTGTTCCAGGATGTACACAAGAGATAGTTCTGTGCTTTATCTAAAAGGACTGTTGCTATTTCTGTGGCATAAAGCATCAGTGTCCTGTGCTGCTAAATGCTTTAAAGAGGCCCAGATAATCAGAGTAGTGTTGTACTGTAACTGCTAATGCAATAAAATTGTTTCATTCACTTGTTCCGGTTTATGATGCCAAATAGCTCTTCAATGGACGTTAATATAATGTTCTTGTTCTGTAATGCAGCTTAAATGTAGGATTTTAGGATTTCTTTCTGTTTCATTGTTCTGTATATCAATCTTCACTTTTCTGCTTTTTGGCAACTCTGTTCCTGGCTCCTTTTCTTCATATAAATCAGGACATCATAAAACCAAGGTGATCCACGTGCGGAAGAAAGGATTGGTTTGCTTTAATAACTTCAGTGACTCAAGCAGGTAACAGTACAGTGACGAGGCTCTGCCAGCTCATTTTCTGATGGACAGACTGTAGCTGTACTTCTCTATGGCTTGAAATTAGATGAGTGACCAGAGTTCTTACATGTGACTTGAATTCGTAGTTAAAAGCCAGAATAATTTTCTGTTCTCTCTACCTGCCCTTTGACTCATTGCCTATTCCATTCCATTTCTCCTCGAGTGTAATTAAAGCATATTTTCCAATAATATGTCAAAGCTTGGTCTGAAGACACTGAAGGGGAATGCAGAACTGTTTGTGGTAGTAAGTGGTGAGTTTGTGGTGTATTGTTTTAAATGAAAGACTTCTCCTAATCTCTGGTTCTTATTTTATCTTCCACTGAGATGAAAGAGCTCTGTAATGCTCTTTTTTTTTCTAGATGAAGGTACTTAGATGCTAGTAAAACAAGTCTTTCATTTTTTTTCTATTAGGTAATAATGTACACCTTGATTCTTTTGCCATAATTGCATTTTCCCCAGCTTTTTAATATTTTTACAGGGTTTTTTTCTGCACCCTTTTCAGTTTTTCAACATATTAGACAAAATGTGCATGTAAGTGTGCCCTACTTTTGTACATCCAAAAACTTGTGTATAGCTTCACCACTATAGCCACAGTAGCACTAATTCTTTATCAGGCATTGGCTAGTAGAGAAGTATGTTTCATGGTGGCCAATGCTACAGAAAGCAGAGATAGAGAAGGGAACTGTATTTCCAAAGTCACTCCATGCTAGAAAGAAAATACTGAATTTTATAACAGCTCTAGAACTTTGCATCCTCAAGTACACTCTGCATGAAAGTCAGAACCCTTTCAGCCACAGCTTTAAATCTGATTGACTGTTTTAGATGGGCCTAGAATTCAGTGCTGTTAACAGGCCTTAGTCATTAAATAACACTAAACATGCAGCTGTGACTATAAGATACAAATCTGTTTTGTTCTGTAAAAAAAATAAATAATACTTCTCTTTCTCTACATTTAAAATTTAAAACTCAATAAAACAATAAAATAATTTCTATTATTGCTGTTCTTGCAGCTTCATGGTTTTGATAAAGAGAAAAGCCCTTTCCAGCAGTGTTTTGGATGACCTTAAAGGTGGTGTAAATTCCCTTCTGAAAGAACAGCAGTAAAATTAGTTTTGATGGGGTAAAGATACTAGAGTTTTTATTATCAGAAACCAGCTTTGTCCCCCTAAAGGGGAAGCAAAATGAGTCATACACAAGGACATACAGACAGACAGTAAAGACAGAAACAAAGAAGAAACTGCATTTTTTGACTCTGACCTCATGTACAGGCTCATTATTGAAGGAGCACAGCACTGTGAAACTTGGCATGCTTGTGCATGTCACTGACAAGTGATTTGGTCACAGGGTCACAAAACTTGCTGAAAGACACATCCTTAGTTGCATATCCTTCTGGGTAAAGGAGACATACAAGCATATTAAAATTCTGAAATCCAAGGAAGGAGCACAGACAACTTCCCAATATGATAGTTTCTAATAGCCCTAATTCCCTCCATTCTGAAGTAGTAGATAAACTGGAATTGGTATTTTTAGAGAAAAAAATGGTTTGAAATGCATACCCAACTTCTGGCTCAGATTTTGGTAAGACTTTTGGCTGTATTTCTGCTTGTTCTAAACTACTGCTCCTTTAAATTGAAGCCTTCAAAGTGTATGTCATTTCTGATACCGGGGTCAGGGAAGTGAAAAATATCTGACTGATAATCTTAGATCCCATGAATGCCGAACACTCTGCAAAACACAGTTTTATAGCATGAACAAAAATTCAAGACTGGTAGGTAAACATGCTTAGATTGTCACAGGTCTTCCTAGAGGTAGATCCTCCTTTTCTAAATCAGTAAGTTTCATTTTCTCCAGCTACATCATTACTATGTTTTGTGTTGTTTCAAATGGTTTTAAACACCTTACTAACAGCATATATAAAAATATGCAGTTCAACCCTTTCAGCCATAGATTTTATATGGTACCTTGAAATCTGTGTAGCGTAGAATTATAGAGTCATTAAGGTTAAAAAGACCTCTAAGATCATTCAGCTGTTAGCCCAGCACCACCATGTCTACCACTGAACCATGTCCCCAGGTGCTAACACTTCCAGGAATGGTGATTGTACCATTTTCCTGGGTATAGACTATTCCAATGACTGACCACCCCTTCAGTGAAAAAAATTTTCCTAATATTAAATCTAAACCTTTCCTGGTGCAGATTAAGACTGTGTCCTCTCATCCTGTCACTCGTTGCCTGGGAGAAGATACCAACCCCCAACTTGGCTACAACTTCCTTTCAGGGAGTTGCAGAGAGTGATAAGGTCCCCCCAAGCCTCCTTTTTTCCAGCCTGAGCAATCCCAGCTCTCTCAGCTCCTCCTCGTCAAACTTGTGCTCCAGACCCTTCACCAGCTCTGCTGTCCTCTGGACAGGTGACAGCAGTTATGTTTTCTTCATAACTTCTGACTGGTACTGGCTGCTTCCTGCTTTGTTATTTTTCTTACTGATATATTTGATGCCACTTTTTATTTCTCAATGCCACCTTTATTCTGTTTCTAAGTCAGGAATGGGCCTGCCTTCTTACTGCTTTGGGGATCTCAGCTTTTGACCATCTGCTATACTTGTCGTGAAAAGCTGTGAATATATTTTTCGTCCTCACATTTTAAATTATAGCGCGTGCTATAGGGAGCTGTGCAAGGTGCTAAACTCCCTTGGTTCCCACTGACTTCTCTTTCAGAGGATCAAATAACAAGATAAGATCTGTAAAATCTGGTTTTGTTTAAAGCAGAAGTTTTGCCCGTTTTCTAAGCAATGCATGTATGAAGGGAAGTGTATTTTTTATTATTTCATTTTAAACATGTCTAAAACATTTTTACTTCCAGGATGATCTTAAAGCAACTTTAACAGCAAAGAACCGAGAAGCCAAGCAATTATCTCAACTGGAAAAGACACGTCAGCGGAATCCATCAGATCTACACATTATTGTATCCTATCTTTCTAGTCACTATGAGAAATATTTTTAAAATTTCTTGGGAATTAAACTATTGTGTTTAGAAAGTAGTAAGAAAGTAGTAGTAGCAATAAGTCTCCTTAGAGGGATTGTCTCCAATGTCGAATCTTTTCTTAAACTTTATTATGAGTTACAGCTTAGAACAGCTGCTTTTTTAACTTCTTTTTCAATTGAACAGAAACTGTTAATTATTTGATATGTTTATGCAAGAGAGGTAGGCATAGTTTACATCTAGGAATTTGGAACTTTTTGAAAATAAGTGTAATCGGACAACTTCTTTTTTATTTCTGTGGATTTTTTGTTTTATTGTTTTTCTTCCTGTCATTTTGGTAGTTGTTATGCTTCCTTGTACATAGATGGGGTGTGAGTTTCCTCCAACTGCATGATAAAGTGGGAAAGGAAAAGTTGTTATTCTGTTAGTAGAATACTTGACTACTTTTCCTTTCCAAAGACCAGTCACCTTCCCCAGTACACTGTTCTCTATCACAGAGGGAAAAATTAAGCCCCCACAGAATTTCCATTAAAATCTCATTTAAGTTTCAAATTCTGAAGCAATCAGAATATAGGAAACTCCAAAATAAAGGGATCAAGGCAATCCTACTTCAGTCCCTTTATGCCTACATATTATGATAAAGCCTTTAAGTTCAAGATGATGTGCTGTTTACTTTTTATTACACTCTAGTGCTTGACTCAGAAGTTCAGCAGTCCTGTTCTTAGTTGGATTTTATCAACTTAATTTCAGAAATTAGGATCTTTCTAGTGACTGGGTCATGGGAGTATAGAAAGCGAAAATGATTGTGATGGCCAAATACCATACAGGGAAATTGCGTTCTATTTATGTCTCTGCCAAAGAATTCACATCTAATATTAATCAGATCAGTTAGATCAACTGATGACTAATTTGAATGCCTTTGTGTAATAAAGACAGATGCATGCTATAGAGTTAGAACTTGAGCTGTGATGCAAAGTTCTCTTCTGTTGGAATTAAGGGAGTAAACTGTAACAGTAAGCTTTCTCCCCAGAGGGACACTGGTCCCATTTGTCTCCCTCTTGAGCAGTATTTTTTTCATGGGAATGTTGCTGGCATCTAGTTAATTTCTTCTTGTCTCTTTGCTAAGCTTCTCATAAACATACTTCTGTGGCTTAGCTTCTTGTAACACCTGTGTTTTCTGTAGTTAAGGCTTTGCCTGAAGAGTTATAAAATCTCAGTACAGTCTGGTTTTGCGTATGGCCAAAGGCACCAAACACCGCGTATTTGCATTTTAAAGTGATTGACACAAAATGCATGAGAAAGTATTAGGAGCAAGAATATGTTCATTTGTTTTTGAGGATGTGTGCAGGTCAGCTTTCAGGTCTGAGAGAGGCTTCACCGTGGTGGAGCTTCTCTTATGGTTGAGCAACTGTGATGTTGCAGCAGCATACAACTTTGGCTCCAGATAGCAAAGGATCTGTACTCACTCCCATCTTACAAAATGGGGGCAGGGAGGGCGTAGTACAGCTTTGAAAAGAAAACATTACCAGATTTTTAAAAATATAAAAATACACTTTTTTTTAATTAAAACTGGGTTTTTTGCCCCTGAAGTAGTCTACCTAGGTTGTTTAATTTTTTTTATTTATTTTTTTTAAATAATCAAATCCTCAGTCCAAATTCTAACAGCTGTCCTGAAATGTTTTGGTCTGGATACTTGAACTCTAGCAAAGCTGTAACAAACTAATGTCTTAGAGCCAGAAGCTTCAGACAACATAATAGTAGCACTAAGTATACAGAAGTTTTGAAATAACTAAGGTAAATAGTTCATAGCATATTAAAAGCAGAAGTGAAAATGCATACGTTAATGAATATTGGTTGTTACATTGCCATTTTTTCCTTCACTAATATTTCCAGTCACAGGTGAGCATTTAGAAGAGAAAATATCAAACTGCTGTTGTGCAAACTGTGCAGGCTCTGTGACTTTAGACATTTCACTCTACAACAGAGAGAATTCCTTTCCCAAAGCATCTGCGCACAAAATCTGGCCAGTCTATTTAAGATGTATTGAGAAGATGTATTTGATTATCATAGAAATAACATACTGTATTTGTATGTGTAATGGCTGCTTATGCAGCTTATGCTTATGCTTATGCTGCCTTCACTTACAGGGAGTAACTGACTGAACTAATTGAGAATACACAAAATGTCTTTTTTTACTCTGTTTCCCTCCTGTGTTTTGGACAAAATCAAGAGAGGTGAACAGGTGATCTTATGTACTACTAAACATTGTTACCAATTTTTTTTGTCCAGTAATGGCAGAATTGTGTCTGTGACTTTAAGCTGTTTTTGAAAGATAGTTTCAATTTGATAATCCTGTAATACAAGGTTACCAGATTGTAATCAAAGAAGTGAACAGAGCATACCCCTTATGCCATAGGTTTCCATATGTGTGACACTAAAAACTAGATCACAGGAACTGGACCTGTGGTGTCTATTTAAAAAAAAAATTTCCTCTCTTAAGTTGCAGTTTTTTAGAAATGGGAAGAATCCTACAACTTAATTGTAGAATACAATACTTGATCCATATACTATTTTCAAATCTCAGCACAGAATAGATTCGTGATGGTACTGAGTGAGCCTGTATCACTAGTATATGATGTTTGACCAGTAATCTATGGAAAATTACATAAGTTTAGACGCAAATTTTGTAGTCTTCAAGTGCAAGCTCTTACATCTGTACATGATTATTTTGTACTAGTACACAGTTCTCAAACTTGACACGACCAGAACTTGATTTCAAGATCTTTATTTAAATGGTAGTGTGCATTTTTATAAAGTTCATAATTATATGTAATCAAAGTAACTATCTAAATGCTTTTTGTAGTAACAAAATAAGAAAAACTGTATTTATGTGTTAGGGATTGGTTGATGTGTCTCCATCCCAGTGCCCTGTTGAAGATGTTTTCTATAAAATATTTTAATAGTAAAAAAATGCTAAAAATATAAAATGCCTGAAATGCTTTTGGATTTAGAAATTATAACAACTTTAGCCTGCAGATTGAGATATTTACAGGATAAATGCATTAGTTCCAGCTGCTGCTCTAATTGTCTATTTAAATAATATATAAAAAATTAATAAGATGAGCTTCAGCACGGGACATTGGAAGAGATTCCTTAAGGACCCAGCAGGTTGATCTGCACTTGAAAACGAGGGTGATCTTTTCTGCTCATCCACCACACTGGCATGTGCAGTCCTGCCTTCTCCTTTGCACAAGCTTAAAACAGACCAAAACAAACAAGAACTTTTCTGAAGGGTAAACCCTTGTGCTGGGTTAAGTACCTGGACCCAGTGTTGTTGACAACACCCCTGTGTTGTCAGTGGGGTGTCAGGGCTGGCTCAGTGAAATCATCAGATGATTATTACAGAAAATGGATCAGGGCAGAGGGACCTTCCTGACTGGCTGCAGCTGGTCATTTTTCGTGTTTCACATCAAAGTCACAACAGTGTAGGAGGCATCTTTATATGTTTATTAAGCTACAGATTTACAAATACTGTAACACAGATATGTAGTGTTTTGAAAGCCCAGACTTCAATGTTTTCATGGCAATTGGAGCAAATAGCTTTGTATCAAATACAAGACTAATTTCACCTTTGTGTTACTTTACCAGGCTGAAAGTGAACTGCAGAGAGCAACACTGGATGCCACTCGAACAACTCGGCAATTAGAGGAAACTATTGATAATTTCGAGAAACAGAAGATAAAGGACATCAAAGTAAGTGTGCTCACATTTCAGTATGTGACATCAGTTTTATCTTGCATAATAAAATTACTATAGTTAAATCTTGGGCAAGATTAGCAACATTTAATGTTCACTTAAATGCAAATCTTGTGGTATTCATGAATATTTCAGTATCACAGAATTGTTAGGGTTGGAAGGGACCTCTGGAGATCATCTAGTCCAACCCCCCTACCAGGACAGGGTCGCCTAGGGCAGGTTACACAGGAATGTCCATAATCCAAATATGAGGAAATCTGAAATTAAAAAATCAGTTCATTATTCTTACAGTTTGTAGAATTCGAAATTTTCCTGTATCCAGTTGTTTAGTGTCTGCACCTTTCAAGAGCTGCTGTATTCTACTTCACTAGTAGCTGCATTTGTTAGTGAAATGACGTATGTGGATTAATATCAGCAGAATTAACAGAAATAGTGATTAGTAAATAATACATTTATCCATGCTGAAGTATGTGTATGTTACTGCAGTCAAAAGTTTTACTGATGTAAAAAGCACAAAATGTTCAGTGACTGCAAGCAATGAAAGCTTTCATTTCTTTCTTAATGTCAAACATTAAATGGTGCAAGTCCCAAAGAATACAGTGACTGAAAAACACTTGCATTATGTGATCTCATTTAATTATAAAATTGCTTTAGTGATTTTTTGGGGCAGGAGGGGAGGAGACAGACAGACAAACAGGAAAGAATGAAAGATGGTTGAAAAACTCAACCAAACCAACCAGTACTTGATAGTGGAATAATATGAAAAAGATTGTGATTTCTGAAGATGTCGTAATTGTGGGGGATTTTCAATATATAAAGATACTTTATTATGTAAAATATATAATTATTTGTAAATTATAGACATGTATAGAATTTACAGATAACTTACCCCCAACCTGTTATAAAAGATTGTCTTCAATAAAGCAAAAATCCATCTACTACATCTTGTGAATACATACTGGGGATTAGCAAGTGACTTTTCACCATGACATTATTCCTAATGAGTCTCCTCTTTGCTTTTTAAGCATTTACTTAGAATTTATAATGAAGTAATAACAACTGCATAAGTGATAGCCCACCCAGCATTTATGTTTAATTTCTAAAATTCAGGTCTGACTACTTAAAAGTATTAAGTATTGTGCAGTTATTTGTATCATAGAAATACCAAGTACAGAACTCAGTAATTTTCTGAAGTGGAAATGTACTTTACTGCATTAAGAAAACCTTTGTTTTCATTTGCTTTTAGAACATCTTTTCTGAATTTATAACTATCGAAATGTTGTTCCATGGGAAAGCTTTAGAGATATATACTGCTGCCTACCAAAATATCCAAAATATTGATGAAAATGAAGATTTGGAGGTAAGAGTGATAAAGATTTGCTTTTCAGTATACTTCCTACTTAAAAACAGTTTTCATACTTGGGCTATACATGTCCCAGGCAGAAAAATGCAACATCTGGTTCAGGTTCCCAGAACAAACTTCTTATGTATATCAAGCCTTTTTTTTTGCACTTCTCCAGCAAGTGCATGCAGGTTTATAATCTCAGAGAATACAAACAAATAGAGAACAACTGCAGTGGCAATCTAATCTTTCCCACAAAATACAGATAAGAGATTTTTCCGAAATTACCTGTGACTCCAAGCTCAGCTAATCACAGTTCTCAAAGAACACCTCTGCAGTGAATCTTGCTGTAAAGATGTGCATAGAGAAAGTCTTACACTGCTCTGATCAGATGATCTAAAGACTAATTACTGCATTAAAAATCTACTGGGTTTTTTTTTGTTTTGGGGCAGCTACAGCTTCAAGTCACCCTTTCCTTTTTTTGAGTTATAGTCTCTTTTTCAAGACATGCTTTTCAGTCCTTTATTCATTCTCACAGTTCTTCTGGATGTTAGGCTTTTAAACTGAGTATCACTGAAATGTATGTTGTATACATATGTTCAGCTTGTCAAGAAAGATGGATCATTTTCAGTCTTTTTCTGTAAATCCTACCAGTCCTCATTTTATTTTGTCCATGACATAGCTCAGGACCAAGTATTCAGTCAATGCAAGACACAAAAAATCATGATTCTTCAGTGACAATCACATTTGAGACTACTCAGTAATTTTACTTCATTTAAACTATGCCATGGCAATCTTGTACTAGTTTCGCAAGTAAAATGTCATGTGGCACCAATGCAGAAAAATCCTTTAAGTCAATACTTTGTCTTTTACAACCAAATTTCTAATCTCATTTTAAATTTCCTGTTAATTGGACAATTATTTACTTTCCATAAAAATACTGACCATAATTTGCCATCTCCTTGACTTTATTTAAGTCTTGTATGAATAGCTTTACTGGTTATTGGAAATAACTTGCAAATATAATGGATGTTACAATCTCCCCTGTATTCTAAGAGGTTTCCCAAATTTTTCTCAAGCTGTACGTCTCCTGAACATTTCAAGTAAAATTCTTCTGATGCAGTTGTGACTGTCAGCAAGGATTTGCTTGTGAAGGGGCTAAGAGTTCATCTTTCTGAGAAATGGAGAACCTGAAGGCAGTTGCTGGGGTTCATACCTCTAAGTTAGCCTGAAACTCAGCTACGTATCTCGGTGAGAAACCATTGCAGTTTTCCACGTGTAAATGCTCTCAAGTCTCTGAAGAATGTTTACTTTGACCATATAACTATATTGCTGTGTCTCAGGTTGAGAAAGGATGTTGTTTCAGCTAAAAGTTATCAATCCAGACTACAGTTGATGCATACCTCTAGAACAGGTTTCATTGTCCAATGCTGCATTTCTGCTAGCTTCAGTCAAGGTGATTCTTAGCTTGCAAGCTGTATCATGGTACCTGAGTCACAACTTTCTCCATTTAAACAGGTTTTTCGGAGCTCGCTCTATCCCTCGGACTATCAGTCTCGCCTAGACATAGTTCGTGCAAATTCTAAGTCCCCCCTGCAAAGAACTGCCTCTTCAAAATCTTCATTGAGGACAGTACAGGTAAGAAAAAAAAATTACATAATTACATGTTAAAATCACTATATGAAATCTCTACTTAAGATAGTATTTTAGCTAATGTACATGGATCCATTATCTTCACTCAGTTCAGGACAGTCAGAAAGGTAAAGAAAATTCCAAGGGCATAAATATCATATTAAGCTCTTAATAATGCAGCTTTATCATTTGAGAGGAAAAAGATCAGCTTTTAAAGCTGTGTTGCTTACTTTTGAAAAATGCCATTCCCAGCGATACTATTTCTTCCATCAACTGTGGCATCTTGCAGAGAAAAGCATCTAGGAACATCTTTGAATGAGAAGTGACATTCTTTAAATAACACTCGCATACTCCTAGTCTCAGTATCAGATTCTAGAGTGTGACTTCTCTACCAGATCCTAACTCAGATTAGTGATATCTTGTAGCAGCAGAGCAAACCCATGACCAACAAACCTTTCCTTTTATACTCTGAAAATTCAGAGCAGATGAGGAAAAGGAGAATGATAAAAATGGGTGAAATAAATGGAAATAGTGCCACTGTTTTTGGACCACCTACGTTGCAATAATATTTGGCACCTGTTTGCATCAGTAAACTTGCAGACGTTGCAAAATGGCTAAACTGTTTCTTTATTGCAGCCGTAATCTGTAACTATGATGATTCTTAGCAGTGTTTCAGTTAAGACAAAGAGAGCCACATTTAAAATGTGTACGTCTTACTTTTCTTCTTTCGAATCATGCATTGATATTGCAATAAGGAAAAGTTTTCTTGACTTCATACACACTTTACACCTTCTCAGTACAGAAAGGATCAATTATTACAGTTGAGCTATTCTGTTGAAAGTGAGTTGAGTCATCTGAAAAGATAAAAGAACCCAGTGATTCAGTGCATGAAATACAACCTGGACTCTTGAGTAACCCACCAGTATTCTCTATCAAATTTAATGTTCAAGCTACTTTAGAAAATGTGAGAGAGAGAAAAACCCCAAAGCAACAGGAAACTGAGTGTATGTACACTGCGATTTCTCCCAGAGATGGAGTGGAACTCCATTTTGACTAACTTGCAAGTTTACCTAGACCTCTCTCCTAGTTGTACCTTCTCATTGGAATATCTGAAAAGAACAGGAAGTCATCTAGACCTAGATGGAAACTGCAGTACATTTTAAAATAATGTTGTCTTACTTGGCTGTGCAGTGTATCTGCAGAGGATCATATGGCAGAAAAAAAGCAGTGGAACACCCTACTAATGCAATCACTGCAGGGCAGCGACAAAGGGGCAGGCAGCCTGTTCCACACACTGCCCACGCTGCCCTTTCTGATTCTGCAAATACCATGTTGTTGAATTACACTAGGAGCTCTAATCTCTGGAACCCACGAGAAAAACAAAAGCTGTATTCAGAAAAACCTTCAGGTGACTTGTTTTTTATCTTTTCTGAGGATCTTTCACTCCCACATTTTTCACAAGTCTAGTTTCCTGCTACATAGTAATCCCTTACTAATTGTAAGGCAGCTTTACAATTTCGAGTGCAAAGCAGTATAAACAATATGGTAAGCAGTTCACAGAATCACTGGGCCTAGGGCTGTGGGGCAGGGGAGGACAGACACACACATGCCAGCACTACCCCGTAGGTGAGGGAAAGTGGGAGAAGTCACTGCATACCAGATGGAATAAACTGTGCCAGTAGCACAGTTCAGGTCTTTCAGAAGATTTAAGGCATAATAATATCCTTGAATTTATTTCTGGTTCTGTGGAATAACTTTCTGTATTATTTGTAAGTTAAAAATCTAAAGTAGTCCTTGAGTTTGATACATTGTTTCACAAAGAGCTACCTCCTTCATTTTGCACTTTACTTGGCAGTTTAGCCTATCATTTTGTTTACTTATTCAAGTTGGTATATGCTGTATTTTTAGAACTATAGCAGAAGAAAATGACATTTTCTAGATATTTTAAGTCAAACTTAACTACATAAGTTTTATCTACATGCACTTAATATAACAAACTGTTTTGCACTGACTCTCTAGGACAGCAAAGTATCATTTTAACAGTTATTAAAAATGTCTGCATCTCAATGCTCCAACACTGCCCAAGACATGAGGAGAGGATTGCCATGCTTTCTCTAGTACCACCTGCAGTGAAACATGGAGCTGAACAGCTTAAGCCAGAACAGTCATCACAGCTACATGCAAACTCACAAAATTCATCTTCACATAAAATTATTTATGAGCAACAAACTATTTCTTTCTTTATTATTATTATTTTAAATTTTTTTGGCATGAAATAATCAAAAATTAAATTTTCAAGTACTAGTCTGTTCTAGCTCTATGACACAATAATGTGGATTTAAACTGCCTAATTTCCTTACCACCACCAGTGATAATATTTAATGTACTATTTAGTTAATTACAGCATCGTCAGAGGTATTTGAGTAGTGAGCACAAACAGGCCGTGAAGCCAAAACCGATACCTCCTACTTCAGGAAAGGGGAAGGGGGAGCTTTTCTTCAGAAATATGTTACAAGTTCCATTTAAGAATGTCAGATACTCTTAACTAGAAAAAACCCAGGAAAATTAGTCTATCCCATTGAAATGACACTACCTTAACAAGGTCAATCTGCAGCATTCCTTGATCTCCAATTACAAATCAGTGTCACGGTCTTTTTTTTTTCTTTCACAGAATGAGAGATTGCTGTTTTAGGCATTTCAGCTCAAGTTAACCCAGCTTCATCCAATGATTAACTGCATTTTCTGTTATGTTCAGGAATTTGTAAGCAAGCATTTGCTTGAAGCTATATTATGTACTTCCTGAGCATCAACAAGACTAATGATTTTTCTGCTTTCATTAGTTCAATGACTGCAGTTTGCTTTATGCACACACAAAAATCTTGTGTTACATACATGGCTGTATGAATTATAACATCTCAGAAGTCAATAATGAGCATTTAAGCACTTTTAAAATAGGGGGCTGTTTCAAAAAAAAGGCAAGTTTTGTCTTCAATACAGAAGTTTTATTATATAACTGTATGTGAGAAAACACAGAAAATATAACCAAAATTAGAGATGCAGATGCTCTTAGAGAACTGCTGAACCTGAAATCATTTTTCAAAAGCATTCCAGATGACTTTGATAACTATCTTTAATGTTCTTTCTCATGGGAAAAGAAAAAGAACACTATATATCCTACATTAAATTGTAAATGTTGCATCATCTGTGAATAATCTATCTTCAATAGGAATTAGATTGAACCCTCATTAGAAAAAAGTACAGACTGCAGAATCTGTCAGATGAGATGAAAGCTTGGCAGCTGGCACTTGTTTATAATGTTTGATGAACCAAAGAAAGGAGAGTAATGTCATTCTGAAGGGCAAGCACTGATGGGCAGGGAAAGAAGTTCATCTGTGAATGAAGACTCTTTTAATAAAGTCTGTCTAATTCATTCTCAAAAAAACCCAAAAACCTAGAGCAGCATAGTTCTGAACTTTTAACTAGAGTCTTCAAGACAAGATTGGGCCCTAATCTTCAGCCTGCTGTCTCAACAGCCAACCCAGGAACAAACATCTTGTTGATTTTTAGCATTAATTGGATCAAAGTATAGTTTTCCCAATCCTATAATAGTTGTCATGACTATGGGGATTTTTTTAGCTTTTAAAAATCATTACAGTATTTTCATTCTGTGCCATGTATCTTTCCATTGGCTTGCATGTTATGAAGGGTTAAAGGGACAAACAATTTATGCACTCTCACAAACAAAAAACTATAAATATTTGGACTGGAAATGCCAACAGATAATTGTTTTTCTTTGAGGACAAAAAACACTTGACTTACTTCTGTTGGATTTTTGTTTTGGCAGATTTCCCGCAGTATGCTAAGAAAAGATGAAGAAGAAGAAGAGGATGAAGATGAGGATGAGGAAGAGGAGGATGAGGAGGAGGAATTTGATGCTACTAAGGAAGTGAGATAACAAAGCTATTCTAAGAGGGGAGTTTTTATTAAGGGGGGAAAAAAATCCCTTTACCTAAAGGCTTTTGTGTGTTGATCAAAAATTTCACTGAGGCT
The DNA here is from genome assembly GCA_013396775.1 of Cephalopterus ornatus. Taxonomy (NCBI): domain Eukaryota; kingdom Metazoa; phylum Chordata; class Aves; order Passeriformes; family Cotingidae; genus Cephalopterus; species Cephalopterus ornatus. Next base: position 87,942 of record VZRE01002224.1, read on the forward strand.
GTATATTTAAAATTCTAACAGGAACAAGAATCAGCACTAATTCTAGAGTGCCAGACAACAAATGACCAGTTTCAAAGAATGGAACAAAATCTGCTGAAAATGGACAATTTCACTAGCTAGAAAATGGAATATTTAAACAGAATCCTGTATTATATTTGCATAAATGTTGTATTGTAGTCATGTTTGCTTAAACTTACATGAACAGTATCCAAAAACTGCACTAAGCTGACAAGCAGTTATGAACTTAAGAGTTTGCTTGTTACTTTGCCAATATATTACCTTATTCTCTAGCTAAACACTTCTTCCATTTAGTAAGTCCTCTAGCTGTACCTCTCATAATTGAGTTTATACATTCTAAATTAACTGTAGTAATCAAGAAACTGTTTACAGCAACAACATGTTAAGATTTCACTTTGTTACCCACCTTGGATGGCAGAAGGCAGGGTGAAGTGTATTGTTTTCTTGTTTTCATTTTCCTCAGGCTTTCCTCAGGCTAAGATGACTTGATTCCTTTACACATTCAGAATGAACGCTCACAAATAAGGACTGAGCCCAGTATCTACGTTTAATGCTGCTTTGCTTTTAAATAAAAGTGCCTTCATGATAAAATTAGTGGATATTTTATGTAGTTGATGTTTATTATATTAGTTGACATGCTATATAGAGTTCAAATTTCATGTGTTGAACAACATGATTCAGTTACTGATTCCATCAAACACAAAAGAAATTACATATTTTGAGTGCAATTTCTTATTCTGTTTGGAGATGATGATACGCATGTTCATTTTTTAACAGTGTACAGTTGTTTGCCAGAGAGCTGCTACCACACTATTCATCTCCAGCTTTAGTTAAAGAAGGAACGCATGCATAAATATAGAATTTAAACTTCTCGCTGGGAAAAAAAATTTACGTTATGGAAATAAACCAAAAAGTGCATTTATAGTATTAATGCTACCTTTTTCCACTGATGCAAAGTATGCAATGCATACCTATTGTGACATGAAAAAAACAGGCTTTGGTAAAAATTAATGTGATGGAAATATAAGTGAAAACGTCACAATAAAGGGTTCTGTTTTAAATCCAGGAAATAATTTTACAACAGAATTACATACTATTGACATTGTACAACTGTTGACAAGGAGTAAATATGGATTTTGAAAGTATCTAGGTAACCAATTCCCATCTATTTCAGCAACTAAGGCACTTCAATAAATATTTGTATCACAACATCAGAATTATGGTGGTCACTTTACCATTTCATACTCAGTGAAGTAGTCCATCTCCAAAACAGATGGCTAACTTCATAACAATACCAGGTTTTCATATCATATACATATATGCAAATAGTAATTATTTGCGTACTATACCTTGAGAAAGGAATGCTGAAAAAAGGCAGACATGTTTAATTAATTCCCCCCTAATACATTAGTAGCTAGGGTAAGAATGAGGGATTTGTTTTCCTGAGCAGCTTCAAATTCCTTCTCACTACCTCACAAAAAAAACCAACTTCAGGAATTGCAGAAAAACTTCCAGAACAGGAGAGTGTTGGGCAACTTTGTCCTGCATTATGATGTCTAAAGTTTGCATGTTGCACAGCAATTGTGTGACCTTGAAACTGCAGATGAAAAGTCCCTGATTAAAATACTTCAGAGCCAGAAGAATAATTTAGAACGGAATTACAGAATTAAAAGATACTTCTGCAAAGATTTTTCTTGTAGCACAAGTGCTTGCTGCAAGACTGGCATTACTCACTCACACATGTATTTTAGACCACTGACACCTAGACGATGCAGGCTTGTATCCATTCTTGCTAAGACTATTTTGCCACTGTTGAAAATGCTGGCATATTCATTTTGGGATTAAGAGTTATCTTCTTGTACTAACCAGACTGTGCTGTTACAGCTTCCCAGAATGCCTCAAGCTGCTTTGGTAGGTGATCACTATTTCTAGTTCTTGAGAATAGACTGTTCTGCTTTACACCAGAATTTTTGGACAATGGTAGCAAAAGCAACTTCAGAGAAGGCATAACTAAGGCAACTTCCTGTGTTTTATATCAACATCACAAACTGCAGTGTTTCGGTTTTTATTCTTTTACTATGTGAGTGGTACTTAAAAAGAAAGAACAATATTTCAAGCCATGTAATTATAAAAGATGGCTTCTGATTTGTCCATTGTACCAAAAGTACAGTGCCTTCAAGCCATTAAACATCTAAAGTTATATAACCCTATTATCAGGAAATGCTGTCCCCACACCATGCACCTGTACCACCTATTCAGGCAGAATGCAATATAATGCCTATTATCACATCCAAGGGGGAGAAGGGGGACAGAGAAGGATAGACCCACATGGAGCCAAAACACCAATCAGATATAACAGCTATAAACTAAGAATCAACTGTCCTAGTAACCTTATTATTTCACTGATATACTGGCATCCCTTCCCAATTTCCCTATGCTTCAAGTTCATCTGTAAATACTTTGAAGTACAGCTTTTGTATTTATAGACCTTGAAAAAATAATTATTCCTTTGACCTGTCAGACATTTCAGATAAACTAAAGTAGTCATAAACTCTAATCTGGCTTTAAATTAAATATAAATTAGCTACAGGGCAAACAGAAAACCATTTTGAACTGCCTCAATTATGACCTCTGCCATTACAAGCTTTATGATTCTTTTTATATGTTCACTGAGGGGGGAGGGGAGAAGTTTACCATCCCAAAAATTAATGGTATTTTATCAGTAATTACTCTTAACTTTTTTGAGAACAGGTGTTATTTCTAAAAGACATTCTCATGCTTTATGGGGAAAAAAAACTCTACTAAACTCCCCTGTCTTTCCAGCCTCCAAGTTTGAAATCTCCTGTTGTGTAGAAGCTGGAAGAACTTTAAAACCAGCAAATGATCCAAAGCTGACTAACTGAAGAACTAACTGAAGAAGTTAGTTGCATTCACATTTACAACACAGCTTAGTAGTAAAGATATTGGCTTACAAAAATAATCACAATGCATTTTTTAACATAATGATAACGTCAGAGAAGTTTATTTTGAGGATTCTCATGTCTTTTACCTGCAAAGTATTCTGGGTCCTTGATCTCTTTCATAGTAGCTATGAAATAAATAAAAGCACAACTTTGTGGGTTTTATTTTAATTCCCTTTAAATTCAGAGGATTCAAAACCATATGATTCTGAAGCTAATTCCTACCAGACAGCAAAAAAACTGTAAAACGTTCAGAACTTAAAACTTAGCCACATATTTTTCTTTGCTACATACACAGACCTTGCATTTTCATTCAAAATGCTTTTTTCTGGGCACTTAAAGTAGAGAACAAATAATATGCAGAAGTAATAATATGCAGAAGAAATAAAGCTACACTAACCTTTTAAAAATTACAGAACAAAAAATTCTCTTGATTTTGTTTGCTGGTACTTAACAGTTTATGTGCAAGTTTAGCAATTATGATGATGACTTTACATAAATAAAGCAATTAAGATTTGACCCACCAGTGAGGGGGGTCAATCACAGGCTGCCCAGAGAGCTCTGTCCTTTGAGCTATTAAATACTGAAGGCCTTGAGTAACCTGTTGTAGCTGACACTGCTTTGAGGGAGGGATTGGACTAGACACCTCCCTACTCCATGAATTTATGATTTTTTTGTATTGCCCAAATAAAGGTTGAAAGTTTTCACTGCCAAGTTTCAACTTTGCTGTCCTAGTCTGAGAGGGGACTAAAATTCATTAAATTCTTTAGTACTCCAAATACCATCTTGCACAGTTGCATTGTGAACAAAAGTCCTTATCCACACAACCAAAGTTTCCTACTAAGCCTGAATTTTGAACATGCAGCTTTTCCAGGCTAGCTTTTATTTCTCCCTAAAATTAAAATACGGTGGTACCAAACCAGTATGTTCTAAACGCTGACATAAACATTTATTTTATTACATAAGAAAATAACATAGTTGGTTGTCAGCTTGGTTACCAGTGACAGATTTATTTAAAAACTAATCAGATTGACCTGGAATGTATCCAAACATCATTAGCAGGCTAGTATTCATATTATGCTGCATGTGGAGATAAAATGAAGACCACTGAAATCAGAATTCTTGATCTGAATTCAACATTCCTTTTCTGCCTCAAGGTACTACAGTGAGCAAGAAGAAAACCTGTCCAACTGATTAATACAGACTGAAATCTCTGTAAACTACCTTTTCTTCACTGTGTTGACAAACTGCAACAGTTCACTCTTCCCAGAGGAAGCAGCCATCATCATTTTCACCAAGACCCACATCTGCATAATAGCTGAGACCATTAACTATCCAAGTTTTAAACAGAAGACACACATTTAAATGGCAATTTCCTTTTTATTTAAAAAAAAGTTGCAAAGCCAGCTAATATGAACAGGAAGCTTGTTTTTCTTTTTTTAACAGGAATGCCTGCAAACACATGAAACCAAATAAAACCTGAAGTTTACACAAAAACAAAAGAAAACCCAAAATATAAAAATCAGTCATCTCTTAAATTTTAACCTAACTTCAGTAAGAAGTGTTATTTACTAATGCAGGTAGCACTGAAAATCTTCTATTTGAACCATTTGCATGGTCAGTCAACCAGCATTTACATTTTTATTTGATGCAAAGACACAGGACATGGAATTAAAACAAACTAAAAAAAAAAAAAAAAAAAACCCAAAGCATTGCAACTCCATCCCTTTAGACCTTGATGTATGACTTCCAGTGTCCTGCAGACATTTCAACCAAGAGCTAAACAACTGAACTGGGTATTATTTACAACCGTTGGTGGAAACTGTTTCTTTTGGATGTTCCAGTAATTAAAAAAAAAAAGTTAAAATAACTGTCAATACTGTCAAACCTAGAATGTTTTACTATAAAGCATCTCTTCCTCCTTTACAGCAAACTCAACTTAACTTTCCGTGGACCAATCGGCCTATCATTCAGCTCGTTAATAGCAGCCATAGCTTCCTCATAGTTTGTCATAGCAACAATGGCATCACCAGAAGGTAATCCTTGTTCATTGTACTGCACAGAAACTGACTCCGGAATCACTCTGTAGCCATAGAAAAAATCCAGAATCTCATTAGGAGTAGCTTTAAAAGGTAAATTTTTCAATAGAATAGGAACAACACGTTCAGAACCACCACTGAAATTCGGATCCGGCATAAATCTTCCTTCAGGAAAATTTCCCATTTTATTATTCCCAAACTCCATTCTGCCAAAAGGTTCACTGTCACCACCGAAATCCATGAGGGGTGGTGGACCCCGAAAATCCTTAGGAGGGCACATGAAGTCCTCAGAGGGGTGTCTAAATTCAGAATGATGCCTAAAGTTCCCGGGGGGACCAAATGAATGCATGGGTGGCCCTTGTGGTGGCCCAGATGGTGAACCAACTGGACGGGAAAGCTCACCTCTGTCATACGGATGTGAATGACCGTGCACTTCATTCGGTGCAGATAACGGTACAGGTACACCAAACTTCTGCATCTGCTCTTCAGATATAAGTCTTATTAATACTTCTGTTCCCAAAAATGTTTGGCGATTTAAATTTTCTGCTTTCATGGCTTGTTCTTCAGATTTAAACTTCACTAGTGCTTCCCCCAGTCCAAGTCCTTTTTCATCATAGAGCAAATAAATATCATCTTCATCAATATCAAATCTTGCAAAGAACTTTTGCACTTCAATTTTTGACACATCAAATGGAAAATTCCTGACATAAACACACATCTTAGGGCTGGAATGACCTTCCCGGTAACTTTTCTCTGATATAGCCTGTCCAGGATGATCTCTGTCTAGTGATCTTTTTCTCTCACAAGAATCGATTATTTTCAACATTGACTTTCTTGAAATTGGAAAAATGTAAACAGGACGATTGAGAAGAACCTTTCTATGACATTCCAAAGCAGCCTGGTATTCTCTCTCACTCCTTAACATCACAAAGGCATCTCTAGTCCTTTTCTGATGCTTATCTGTTAGAATCTTAATCTGTTTGCTGGATATATCCAGATCAGGGAAAAAATCTCTCAAATCTCTCTTCTCCACATTAAAAGATAGATTTCTTAAGTGTATGTAATATTCCTGGTTGGGAGATGAACGAGAACGCGTTCTTTGTCTCCTTGGTGATCTTGAATGAGAATGCCTCCTTGAATGCATGTAGCCTGAACTTTTTGGAGAAAGGTCTTCACAGAAAAAGTGATCCATTTCATCTGGCATGTCCACCATCCCACCACATTCAATCCACCGTTCCTCTGTTGTTGGGCTAATTTCTATAAATCTCTGACCCATGTACTGTCTATGACGTTTAAGTCCTTCCAAGGCATCACCAGGTGTAGCGCATTTTACCAAGCAATCACCATTGTTTAAACCATTGCGGTGCTTTATCAGAATCACTCCATCCACACGTATCCCAGAAAGGAAAGCACGTACTTCCATTTCTGTTGCAGAGTAAGGTATACCACGTAGAAATAAGTAACAGTCATCTGGGTTAAATGGGTGAGAATCCTTTCTTAACTGATAGTTTGACTTAGGTATACCCATATCACCGTGTCTCATGCCGTTGGTATGGAAACCAGCCTCTAGGCGATTTGGTGGCCCGTAACTAGGTTTCCTTATTCCTTTTGGAGAAGCTGTGACTAAATGTGGCATGTCTCCAACACTTGATGCACCAGAACCATTAGTACCTGTTCTTCTAGAGCTAGACACAGTTTCTCGTCCCCCACGGTCAAATCGTTTCCGGCTCATTTCTATGGTACTCTGCATTTCTGCCTTGCTGCTGAGAAAGAGCTCTACACGTGAGTCCTTGATAAACCCTCCTGAACAGCTCATGGCACGCCGTGCATCTTCATCTGTTGCAAATATAATAAAAGCCTCCCCAAGCTCTCCTCCAATAATATGCACACCTCCATCAGGAATATTCAATCCCAAGAAGAAACGACGAATATCTGGAGGACCCGCAACAACAGGAAGCCCCTGTAAACGGATGACTACAGCCATGCTGAGCTCAACCCACAGCAAAAATCACCTGCAGACAAAAAGGTACACATGATAGTACGTCTTTAGTACTCAGCTATGACAGTATCTTATCACTTAAGAAGCTAGAGCCTTTTTAATGAATGCCCTTGTCTCAAGCAAGACAGAAGGTATCAAAAAACCCACAAGTTCACAAGAACAAGATTAAAACACAATTCACTGAATGCTGATTAGTCAGAACAATTAGCTACACCACCAGCACATGTGCACAAATCTATCAATATTCCCTATCCTAAGGGCAACAAAATCCACCTAAGTCACTCCTCACCATCCACAATACCTAAAGAACACCTCAAGTCTTTCCTGGCATAGTGACTGTATGCCAGAGATCTCTGCCCAGTCCTAAGGAACAAAAAAATCCTGTTTCTTTTTGAACAGGACACTAGTTGATATAAGGAGAAAGGAAAAAGAGTAACTATGTCATTGGAAAATGACATAATTCATAAACAGTGATGCCTTTACTGCTTTGACAAGTTGCTCTACCCGGTGATCAGTTCTGTTCAGTAATTTATGTTTTCTCAGCATTCAAAGAAGTTGTCTCTTTGACGTAGTCAGAGTATTAACTGCAGCAGCCACGAGCACTCAGGAGAGCATATCCTAGTTCCCAGCCAAAAACGTGAGGAAAAAAGGCTGTGTGTGTGATCTTGTCACAACGCTCAGTGAGAAGTGTTAAGCTTTTGGCAGCTTACCTGTTTCTGCTTTGGAGACCTGATAAATTCTGTAAAATCAACTTAACTGTGGAAAGAAAACGAAACATAATTAATGGCTGATACCTGTACTTTGCTTTACATACTGTGCTACACTGCTGCAGCTCATCCATAGCAGTGGCTACAATAAAGCCAAACATGTTATGAACCCATGTGAAGAACGCCTTCCATGTTCCAAGATGCTATGCACTGCATCTTTGTGTTTCCATTTTAGAAGGAAAAGATATTCAAAATTTAAGTTGACTTCTGGAAACGATGAAAATACGATGAGATTACTTGGTCATCAATTGTGCCACACTGAACTGTTGCAGTGAAACAGACTGCCAGTGTATTGAGGGAACAACTCTCAACTGAGTCCTTGAAAGATGCTTAAGTCCATCTCAGGATTAAAGGATGTGTCCATTCTTCTGAGATCCACCTGGTTTCAAGGTTCACAACAGGAGTATGCTACTCACCAGTCCAGCACTACACTTAATGTACACAGTGGAGACCATCAAATGAAAGAGCAAAATATCTAACAAGAAGAATCTTTGGAAAGTACCTGCATTTACAAAACCAACTTCAGTATTTTCCCTGAATCTTTACTGTATTGCCATTCCCACGTAAGAACGAGAACTGCTTTACTACTGACTTAAACATTCCCTGATTTTCAACATTATCTAACGTCACACAATAAATAGCACAGTACTCTGAGAACAAACACAAGCTTCTGTAGCAAATTACTGCCTCCCTTTAACACAAACACAACAGCCCAACACTCCAAGCATTTGACAACATCCCTCCCTACAAACCAAAACCCTTGCACAATAACGTAAAGCACCAGATCCTAGTGACAAGTTGTCTATCAATAACCGTAACTACCACTCCAACTGAACTTAGCAAAACAAGAGCAAAGCCCAACTTCTCAAACTAATTGATTTTATGTCACTTCTACATCAGCAGTTTTGCAAGCACAACAGAAAACAACTGCCCATTTAGTAACTTCTCTAAAGACCATCTGTTCTCTGTACTTTTGTGGCAAATCGACTCCAGCCAGCAGCCAAGCACCCACACAGCCAATTGTGTGCTCCTCGTCCCCATCAGCAGGATGGGAAAGAAAATAGAAAGAACAAGGTCAAAAGAACTCGTGGGTCAAGAAAAAGATAGTCTCATCAATGAGGAAAAAAATGCAAAACAAAGAGAATCACTCATTACCTCCTACAGGCTGACTGATGTCCAGCCTACCTTCAAATAACAACTGCCTTAGGAGCCAAGAAAAAAATCTCCCCTACGCAACTAAAACCATCAAAATACTTCTTCCTAAACCTGTTTTTGTTGCCGAGCATGACATTACATGGCACGGAATATCCCTTTGGTGAGTTTGGGTCAGCTGTCCCAGCCATGTCCCCTCTCAGGTTCTCGCCTACTCTCAGCACACTCGCTGCAGTGGCAGAGTAGGGAAAAGAGATAAAGCCTTGACACTGTGCAAGCACTGTTCAGCCACAGCCAAAAACACTGATGTGTTGTCAACATTCTTTCAGCCACAAATCCAAAACACTGAACTGTATGGGCTGCTGTGAAGAACATTAACTCCGTCCCAGCCAGACCCAGAGCTTTATGCCTCTTCTCAACAGATGCAACGGCAGTGCCAAAAAGCATGGAGAATTCAAGGGCAGAATTTTCATACAGCACCGTTGTGTCTTGAAAAACAAAATCCGCTGCCCTGCTAATTCATGATGTATTTAATCTGTAGTACTCCTGGATTTCACAACTCCACATTCTTATCCCAATTTTTAAACATCATTCACAACAGCTCTCCTCCGTATTTCTTCGGTGATAAAGAGCAAGTTCTCCACGATGCACCACGGCACAACACACAACCTTCAGTGGTCAAAACTAGACAGTGATTCCAGATCATAATGTGATCTCTAAGAAGTCCATAAACAAAAATGCAAGTTCAAATAGTAAGTTCTTACTGACTGGATATTAAACAATCAAGTGTGGGTAGAAAGTACAGACAAGCCATCCAATAATTTAAAGTGAATGACCAAAATCAGTGACTTGTCATGAAAAGTAAGACCAATTCATTAACTGAGCAGCGACTTCAGAGAGCAAGGATTTGGAGAACAGATTGACAACTTCATGCCACCAATTTAAAAGCACAGAAGTAAACAAAGTTTTATGAAATTTTATATGTAAACAAAGCTGACTAGAAAACAGTACTGTACCTATTCTTCCACAGCCTCGAGAAATTCCAAATACCATTAAAGCCATTAAAATAAACCCACAACTTGTAAACACTGTGGGAAACTAAGCCTGCACTAAACCAGTATTTTAACCACAACGTTCAGAGATTACAGTCTGTATGCAAGCTAGAAACAATACACACAGAAACACTCCGACTATAAACTGGACCAATGTAAAAACAACAGTGGATCAGAGAAAGATTTCTTATTCTATTCTTCGAAATAAGCCTTAACGGTGGCAGCAGGCTGCTGCTAATGGCACTCTGCACATAGCTGGAGGAAGACGCAACTGAGCTCTGTAGCTGGGCCGGCTGGAGCACCGCTCGCTCCGAGCACCACTGCCGCTGCAGGGCCCGGCCGGGCCGGAGCGCGGAGCCGCGGGCGGCAGGACGGGGCACGGGCGAGGGAGGCCGGCCGAGGGGAGGCCGCCCCGCGCCACAAGCGCTCCGGCCCGACACAGCCNGCGGGTCGTGCTCCGCCGTCGCGGAGAAGCCCGGCCGCCTCTCGGCACCGGGACAGGGCTGAGGGAGGCACTGGGAGAGGGGAAGGGGGGTGGGAAACCCGGCGGCACGAGGAGGCCGCGGCCCGGGGAGCGGCCGCGCAGCGGTTCCGCGAGGGTCGGACTGCCGAGAACCGGCTCCCGGCGCAAACCCCGCGCCGCCCTCGGCCACACACCGCACCCCGGGGAGGCGGGCGCCGTCCCTCACGGCATCCAT
>VZRE01002224.1:101200-157908 GCA_013396775.1 Cephalopterus ornatus
GAGGCGGCGCTGCCCGAGCCCGGGGTCGATCGGGGCTCGGGGCGGCTCCGCGCTGAATCCGACCCCCAGCACCGGGAGGCGCTAAATCGGGGCTCCGGCTGTGGCGGTGAAACAGTAGCTCCCAGGGACGGGTCTGAAGGCAGCGAAAAGCGGCACAATGCCGCAAAGACCCAAGTGGCCGCAGCACAGCTGTGATGTGTCTGAGATACAGCCCTGAGAAACGGCTTTTTAAATAAAGCCTTTTTTAATAAAGCCTTTCTTAATAATCTTTCTTTCCTCAGGCATTTGTATGGTTATGGGTATTTGCGTTTTCATCGGTAAAATCCCACAGAGCCCTGAAATTATGTTCTTGGACGTTTCGGTAACTTCAAACTCCCTGTCAAAGGTTGAATGTCAGAGATGTAGGTGTCCGAGATCCTGAGGCTGTGCCCGTGCTGGTCTGAGTCCCACACGGGAGCTTGGAACAGATACAACACACTGAGACAGTACTAGATGGAAAATCTGGATGGTTAATCGCTTTCTTTAGGAGATAAGATGATATGACAAGAGTGGGAATTCACTGTCATGTGTACAGACAGAAATTCGAGACTAAGACCTGACAGCATCTCTCTTCAGAGCTGGTACCTCAGTGAGAAGTGATGTGGATGGCTGTTTTCACAACTCCTGTGTAAAAGCTGGTCACCTCTACACTGCCAACATGGCACCCTAAAGAGTAATCCCATAGTTTACTTACAGAAAAAAACCACCCTGTAATCGTTTTCAGATCTGATAACGTGGGTGTCTAGATCCATAACTCCCTTTTAGGCTGAATCTTCCTCTAAATCAGGGACTTCAAGGAGAGATAAATTCAAGGTGGAGGTCATGGGTTCGTTTTTTTCCTGGAGCATCTGACTGGAGCAGTGTAAGTAGGTGCTGTTCCGTCTGCTCTTTGCATCTTGGCTGAATTCCACTTGTGATTGTACAAGTCTGCCCATACGCTCCCTCGATAGCTCATCACTGTGGATTCTGCCATCAAGCAACATGCCTACAAATTTAGGTATTGTCACAGTGAATGTCACAACTCAAGGTTCTTCACTGACGTAATCCTATTGGCCTTTTTTAAAATTATGAGTAGTTCATTCCTTTGACAAATGTTTCTGTGCAACTGGTCTCATGAAGATGTACTTCATGACTGTTGAACTTTTCACAGAATTTTACATTATTTTTATGTGCAGTTAAATAAGTTAAATAAGCTTAAGTAACAATAAATACAGTTTATTAGTGCATATAATCAGTTTTGGTTTGTAGTATGTGTTTCAAAATATGGTGAGAAGTCTGTGATAGTGAGACTGAAAAGATTTCTAAAAAAAAGCTGCTGAGCACTACCAGATGTGCACTATGATGTGCTGTGAAAGTAGTGTTTCGTTTCATACTAAATGTTAGGTGTGTTCTGTTAGTCGCTGGAAACCATTCCATGTAAAGTTTGATGTCCATGCACAGTTTTAAAAGCTTTGCAAATTTAAAACAGCTTTACATGCAACAGTTACATTTTTAAAAACCTTTGAATATAAACATTAAACATGTTTTGTTTTTAGGACTGACTTCCTATGGAAATAATCAGAACTGTATACAAACTGTATACAACGCTGGTGGTGTAGAGAGAATGGACAGAGAAAGTCACTGTGGCAAGATTTAGATGGAGAGATTATATCTGGTTTAAAAAAAAAAAAACTCAAAAACACAAGCTCTGGGTTCCTGTTGTGCTCTGGTGGATCAGTCAGCCTTGTAACACTTTCCTAAAATATCTGTGTACAAATTGTAACATGGACATTCTTAAAAAGCAAGATGATTTTCATGCACATCTCAGGTGTTTTATGTGTCTATCTAATAATCCATATTGAGAACAACATAATCTCTTGAGAACAACAGCACTTCTTAATATTCTGTAAAAAACAGTTTTGTATGGATTAAAAGTGCATTTGCTTTGTTTTTTTCAGGTAGTTCCTGTGTATGTGAGCCAGGATACCGGATGGTTTCCAGTAATGGTGGGTTCTCTGTTACTTGTGAAAAATGCCCGGAAAACATGGTAGGTATTGAACTTTTCATGCTTTTCTATAATAATAATAACAACAACAACAGTAATAATAATAATAATTTTTTAATTTTAAATTTCATCCTTACTGCACGTTATTTCTCATTCATTTAAAATACTTTTGCATTATGGTCTTTGCTTGGGAATTTTTAAGACCATGCTTACAGATATTTTTTTCAATTTAAAAGTATTTATAATATTTCATATATTTAATAAGTAGTATTTTTTTCTCAATTTAGAAGTGTTTATTACTATGATTTTGCAGGCATTTTTTCATTACAAATTTGACTCTGCAGACAAAAATAAGAATATTTTAAATGTTAATTTCCTTCCACTGCTTTTTTCTTTCTGCTTTATGTTATGTTATCCTTGCCCAGAGACCACGACTCTGTAGAACGTCAAAGTGGTTTTCAGCTCATAAGTATCCTATTTGATTATTTATACAAATCCTATTATTGTAATATTTTGGCTGTATCTTTGTAGCCCTGATACTTCTTTTTACTCCAAAAGGAGCTGCTACTATTTTGTTACGTTAATTATAAATATCTTTGTACTTTGGTCCGTTCTTTCTACCATTCTTAACAAATTAAGCTATAATTTTGAGCATTGAGCCAGAGACACCAGGCTAACCCAGCTTTTTCCTGTCATAGTAAATAAATATTTTTTTGTAGCACATCAGCTTTTCAGGGTGAAGCCTTCCCAAATACTTCTTTCTCCTCAATAACTATAGAACTCTAAAGTGACCAGCTTAGTTGCCTGAGTTGGGTGTTTAATGGGTAATGGGCATTGTAGGTAATTTCCCTCTTCTTTGCATCTACCTGCTAAGTTAGACAAAGACATGGACAAATATCCTTTGGTGATTTGATCATTTGCTGTTTCTTTCTCTTTCCTGCACTAGTGGTATTTGTCTTTGATCTACTGGCAAGGCTTTTGCAAAGATAAAATTATGATAGTGGAGAAGGGAGAACAATTTTGGTTTTTATCTGTAGTGCAGTTACTTCATAGTATGAAGTAGGTGTGGATGTGAACTGTTTGGATATGTACAAAATTCCATTCAATTATGTAAACTGCTTCACTTAGAACTCCTCCATATCCATTATTTCCATATATTTATATGCAGATATGTCTATTATTATGTATATTGATTTTTCTTTTTCCAGTGTAGGGCTCTATATCTCTTTTTAAACCTTCTACTTTTAATTTATTGTTATCTTCACTGAAGAGTATGAGCTTACAGGTTCAGAAGAGCTGAAATTTTTTTTAGTCTGTGTCTGCGTAGGAATTACTTTTGCCAGATTGTTTAGCCTTTTTTTTGTCTTCAAAAGCTTCATGAGTGTTATCAATGTTTTATCTGAACACATTTTCCATAACTAATGTCTGGATAAGGCCAATTCATCACAGACATTGAGTGATGTCTATATTTTTGAAAATTCTAATAGTTTTACTTTTTAATTTCAGAGCGGAGTTACTCAGGATGGGTGGAATTGTATTACTTGCCCTAAAGGCTTGACTTTGGAAGGAAAATGTAAATGCCTCAGTAATGAAATATTAGGTAAAAAATATATGCAAGTTATGAGATGATAGTGCTTATTTTATATATTTGAGTTTACTAAGATATGCTCTTCTGTTAAATAAGAATGGACATTTGACATATGTTTACATATCTATTGTAAAAATTCAACATTCCTCTTGATCTTAATTGTCATTTCTGAAAGACAATAGATAAATCTGCTCATTGCAATAAAAACAATCCAAAAATGAATACTGATGTATCACTTCCTTTAAGCTCATTGGCACTGGATGGACGCATTAAAATTGGAGTTAATACAATGTTATGAAGTATATAAAGCAGAAAGGAATTATATATAAGAGTACATGGAAGAGAACAGCCTGACCAAGCCAAGCAAACTGCTGGCTGTTAGTTATCACTGGATTTCCTGCATCCCTGAGACAGACACCTGTACCTGTGGTTTTCTGGGACGTGCTTCCCCATAACCTTGCTTCTTACTTGGTGCTCTAATAGTTGCAGATCAATCTCAGTAGACAGAAGAATGATTTTAATGTTAAAATTAAAACATTAATTAGTGTTTGTGTTAATTATATTTTTGTTTATTTTGCATAGTTAAAACCTAAAAGTAGAGTACAGTTGTCATCGGGGGTGTAAAACATAAGAGCTCTTGGGACCCTTGGTTTTCCTTATTTTCGAAAACATGGAGTGGATGTAATTCTTTGAATAAGTGTTCTAAACGCCCACTTTAGTTACATTTCTAACAGAGTACGTTGGAGAATCAGTGTTTTCCAGATCATTAATGTTAAATTTCCTAGGAATCTGAAAAACAATGAATAGCAGTCTTCTTCCTTAAACTTCATGAGAGTTACAAAATACATTCTGAGCTTTTAAAGTAAAATGTTAAGAGCAAAGCTGATTCTGTGGTTTAACATGCAGGAAGAACGTTTGTATTGTCTTTTTTCTTATTATTTTGTTTGGTTTGGGGGTTTTTTATAATTAGATTTGAAATCTCTTGCTAAATGATTTAGTTGCTGGAAGGTGAAGTTTTGAAACTTGACATTTGTGACATTTGCATGAATCATTTCAGATGAAGTTTAATTATTTTTTTCCCAGTAATCTGTAAGCTTGACATTTTGAATTTTTGCTTTGCAGTGAAGCCTTGTTTTGAAATTTAGTTCAGAATAAATAGCAAAGGAATAGAAAAACTACACATGAAATGTTGCCTTTCCTCACTAAAACTAAACTGCATGTGCATAGCTATACACAATGCACACATGCACACATAGTGGATATTATTTGCAAGTTGTGCTCTTGATTTTTTCAAAATAAACCCTGAATTTATTGTAGATCTACACAGACACTTTATTTTTTCACACTGTGTGACATACTGTGCATCGTGCAATTTTATCACAGTTGCTTTTCCTTTCTGCTAAAGTGGAAAGAAGCATCGATGGCATCTTGCTTAAGGAGGCGTTGTGCATACATTGTAATGGAAGTGAGCAGTCCTTCTCTGCTTCAGATGCATCAGGAAGTAGGTGGGTGTTCTTTGCCTTTTGTGATGATAAATTTAAACGTGTCACGCTCTGTTTAAATGGAATATTCTTGAGGAATAGTCTGTATCTTCAGGATGACAATTTTGAAGGCAGTGAATTGGAAATCCTCAGCTCCATATCAAACTCTGTTTTGTGCTCACTGAAGTCGTTTTATGACCAGCAGCTTGGTTTGTTTGTCTGGCTTTAGTGTGACTAAAAAGCAGGCTTTGGATTGGAAGAAGAAGTAGAATTCTTATTTTGATAATTAACTATTTGGTTTGTTTTCTACTTCACTGATATAGAAACAAATAGATAATAACTTCGGATTTTCAGAACTAGGGAAGCCGCTGACACCATTATTGAGCATGCTATTCAATCAACTTTCACTAAGTAGCAAATCTCATATTTAAGTGCATTCTTCATGTTTGTGATCCATAGGTGTGTAAGATGTGAAAAAACATTCATCCATGTAAGCAAGTCTTGTGACTGCAGCAGCCCAAACATTCTAGTAAGTAGAATGGTTATTGTATTAAAGTTCAGCAGAGAAAAGTTACTTTGAGAAATGTATAAATTTCTATTTTTTTATTCTTTTATTTCTTTCAGGCTGGGGGATTGTGTTTCTTTGCTCAGGAAAGTTTACCCCCAAAGGGAGTTGCAACTGTTCGTTTTGCAGAGCTAGTAAGTGTATTTATTCTAAAACATTTTTAAGCTCTCTCATTGTTTACTTTTAGTAAATATTTTAAATTCCGATCCTGCAAAACAAAGGTGGTAGTTTGTTGTCTGATTTGCATCAAGATAGAATATAGGTATGGAGACCAGGCAAGCACTGTTCTAACAGGATTAAGGTTTTAAAAATTCATGCCCTCTTGGAAACTGAAAAAGAGAAGTAATTTACATGACTTTAGCATCAAAACAAATACCATGTGGTCTTTTGTATTAATTGTATGCATTTAAAGCACACTCTTGTATCACAAAAAAATGCTGAAGAGTTTTTATTACTATGTAAAATTGGTATTTATGTAAAACATTTGAAAGAACATAAAAGGATTGAGCTTACATCTTCAGTGTAGAGCTTATAGAAGAAAATGGACACGTCTAAAGTTTGAGATTATTTATGAAGTTGCTGAAGTCTTGAATTAGCTAATAAATGAAAATATGTTCTATTGAAAAGAATGAAGGTATTTTAGCTAATGAACTTTTATTGTGAAACCTGCTCCCAGTTAGGACCATTTTCTGAATTCAGGAAATGCTATGTGGTTAAGAGATGTGTTTTAGTTGCTAAATGAATGGATGTTAAAGGCTACTGCTTGAAAGAAAGTAAAATGTAGTCTTCAGTTTTCCTGGTATGAAACAGTGGTCTTGGTTCCTGAAAATGCCATTTTGTAAGTAATATTTTATTGAAAATATACCTTTTCAGTGTCTTACAGAATATACAAACACTGTTTAGTTCAAATGTGAGCAGTTATAAAAAGCAGATTGTGAAATAATTAATTTGGCAAATTTGGTCCTGAGTTAAATTTACCAGCTCAACATCTTACCCTTGAAATTGCTAGTACTTGCGTTGTGCAGTAAAGAAAACTTCTTTGTCACAGAATCCATATGGAAAGCTTAAATAATCCATCTTGTTCTGTATATTTTGTCTAATTTAGTGAAGTGAAAGAAATTATTGCATTATGGTTGTGTTTTGAACTGATATCATTTGATTGAGATATTTACAAAGGACAGAAAGCTCTTAATAAAAAATAAGTAGCATCTTTTAGCTGACTTAATTTTCCAGACTTACATTATAGATAAATTGTTGTGAACAAAGACAGTGAAAAAAATCCTTATTTACAGGGTATATCACTGACATCCGCATGGTTTCTGAAAAACCTGCAGTCCTCAGCCTTTGCCTGTTGGGTGAGTTTCATTAACGTTTGCAGTTTGCTTTTTTATACAGAAGTGGAACCCTCTATAAAAGTATGGCACTTTAATTTTTGGAAGTTACCTTGCTTGTTTTTAAATAATTTTATTTTGAGATGACAGTAGATAGGAAAGAATTATATATTCAGAATGTTTAGAAATATTGAGGGCAGTCAATGTTAATGCAAGTCTACAGGGCTGAAATTTTCACAAGATGAATGGAGTTAAAGACGAAATCCCACTTTAGTCAGCATTATGTGAACTCTCACTGAGCATATCCAGGAAAGGATCACTCATAAAATTAACTTCTTACATATTCAGTGTTGATTGGCACCTGGTCTTTACCTCATATTTGACTTCTGGTTATTAATTTTCTTTTGTGGTGTAGAAGGATCACCATAGAATCATCCTTTTTAGTCTTGCTTTGCTTTATGTATGCAGATGTTATTTGCCATTATGTTGCTCTGGGTGACAGTAAACATGGGTGGAAGAGTGGGTGCAGCAAGAGAATCACAGACACTTGTGAAGGGGATATGCCTCTGCCTCTTTTTTACCAACTCTGTTATCACACATGCTCCTTTTCCTTCTGTATTCCACTCCTGAAAATCAGAATTTAACTTCTCAAGCCCTACTTTTTCTTCCAATCTGTTACCTGGGCTACTGGTCTCTGAAGATCACAATTCCGTAATGCACAAGCACACAGAGCCTTTATTTCCTACATTTCTTTATCAGAAATTACTACAAATAGCTACCAGTAAAGCGAGTATACTTATGATTAATAAAGCAAGTATATGTGCATTGCAGTGATAGCAGCAATCAGCAGTAGCAGCAAGCATATATTTCAATATTACAAGCTACTACAAAATGATCACGAGTAAAGCAGCAAATATGCTTAGGATCAATTACGTGTATGCATGGCTATGTATATACATTATTCAAAATTGTACCAGTACCATACTCACTAAATCACACCCAGGAGTGGGGCCTCAAAATTGAGCAAAGTTTCACTTCAAAGAAGATCCACATTGCAGAGTCTGGAATCAGCCAGGCATCCCAAGCCATGGTCTGATAACTTGCCTAGGAGAGGTCACAGAAAAGTTTGTGTAGGGGACATTCTCTCTGTGTTAGAGAGATTGAAAGAGAGAGACCACAGACAGGGACAGATGTCACTCTTCATTTTGCGTAAAAGGTAAGTAATTTTTATATCACAGAGACATAATAGGACAGCACCACTTGGAGCAGCCAATAGATGGTGTTTCATATTCTCTCAGGCTGGTTTTTGTTTTTTCCAGACTGTTTTTGTGCTCTTTCATCTACAGCGGTCAATAGCAGTTGCTAAATCCTACTCTTTTGGAATGTTTTCCCTTCTCTAGATTCATTTTCATGCTTCCAGATGATAAGTTGCTTGGTTTTGTGTTTATTGATGGTATCTCAGGAGGCCTCTGGTGTACCATAGACATTAGGTACCCACCTGCCCTTCTCAAGGGTGTTTCAGATTCCCAGGCCTAGCTCCTAGGCTGGCAGGTGTTTTCTCACTCAGTGTCTCATCAGATTCTTGTTCAGTATTTTCCTAGATCACCTTTGTGGCTGTTCTCATCATCATCTCATAAACACAGCTCTGAGATGTATTCTCCTACTTGTCCCATTCTTTTTCACCAAGACTGTCCTCATTGCTAACATAAGTTTATCCTGTGTGTCCTCAGGCTGCTCAGCAACTCAGAGGTGCAGCCTGAATGTAATGTGCAGCTACTGATCTGACCCACACAAAGGGAGTAAGGAGGTGGCAAGTTAGTGATCACTGCACAGAGATGCCAGGCATCACCTCTGCCTAGCACTTAGCACTGGTTTGTTTGCCAAAACTGAACAAGGTATAGATACAAAATAGTTCAGGGACATAGGATAGAAAAAGTACTAAAACTGAAAAGAAGGTATTTACAATACATGCAACTATAGTTGTCAGTCTGAGCTCTTTGATGGAGTCATCTTTGTCGTACAGCCTAAGTTGTATTAAACATTTTGATTCTTACTTTGTTTTCTAAATGCAGATATTGACATTTCTGTCACATCATCACATCATAGCTGATGCAACTAAAATAAACTGAAAAAGAGAGAGTATTGATTTCTGCCATCTGCAGACCTATAAAAATATGATACCTGAATACATGGGAGAAAATACTAGGTGTTTACAAAACAAGATTCCTTTTAAGTGAAAACAAGGGTTTAGGAGTGGCTTCTTAAAAATAACATTAATTTTTTGATTGCCTCATCAAAAGGAGGGGTAATTAAATACTTTTGTGTGTTCTTGTGTTTCTACACTGCAGTTGTACTCAAATGTAACAGCATGCCAAGCTCTTGGAAATATGTGTGTGATGAATATGAACTCATTGAGTTCTTCAAGTACTGATGCTTGTGGTTTATTTCAATATATTTTTATTGGTACAGCAAGACTAGGCATCGTTCATTCAATAGCCTACTGGTAAGTTGCCTTTTCCATAACTTTTGGTCTTTAATAGCATTTTATGGAAATTATTCTAAATGTTTTTTGATTAAAGATACTATATTTCTTTAGAGAAAACATTGTCATTCTTTTCAGGAGGCATAATCTTCCATGGCTATATTATGGTGATCAACCAGGATTAGCATCTCAAGTGCTTGAGAAAAATCATTTCCCTACAACCTTCAGTTTTAAAGGAAGAGATAAGGTAGGTTTTGGGTGGTAAACATGGGGAAGCAGACATTAGGAACAAGACATAATCACATAGAGAGGCTTAGATTTATTATAGATGTGGCTCTACTAAAGATATATTTTAGGTAGTCAGTGTAACAGAACTCATTGTGAGATCTTACGGAAGAAGATGGCGATATTTATGTAAAATAATGTCTAGTAAGATGATTTTACTTACAGTCACTCACACATTTGCTTTGCTTATGCTCTCATACCCATATTCTCATAAGGCCAAGATGTGCTTGCCTGAGTGGTCTGACCAGGATCAACTGTGTGACAAAGAGGGTGTCAGCTATTAAATGCTCATTGTGTCCCCAAGGTCCTGGGTTGGCAGCAGTGGACTAGCAATTAGACAAATCTTTTATACCCCTTAGGAGTTACTAGTTGTTTTGGCACTGTCCTTTGCTTCAGTCTTGTTTCCTTCAGTCTTCATAAATCTGAAGCAAAGTCGGTTTTTGTCTTTTTTCCTTGCTTGAAATACGTTATTCCTTGTTTCAGTTTTCCTGGTGAGATGATTGGAAAAAGAGGGGTATATGTGGTGTGCTGTAACTCTGCTGCCACCCGCCTGGGATACCAAAGTGCAGGGTCCGTTGCTGACAATTTATGTGTGCCATGGTTTTATCACAACCCATTTCTCAGCCCTGCTGCTGGGAATAGTGTTCTTCATCATTTTTACGAGGTGTTTAACCCTTTCTTTCTGTTGCTTCTGTTGCGTACACACACATTGCTCTCACTACTTCATTTATAGCAGCTGCAATATTTGTTACAAATCTCTACAAGCTGAGTTGTATCAGGGATGAATTCATATTACTCCAGCCTTTTCCTGTTCCTCCAGTGAATTAGGAAAAAAAAAAACCCAAAACAACAAAAGAGGTGGGAAAACCATGTCATTTCAGTGTTAAAAAAGCAATATATCCATCCCTAGGAGGGATGGACTGCTACAAGTAGATTGTTAACTGGTACATTTTTATGAAGGAATCAAATAGTAAATCAAACGGTAAAGTGATTTATTTTACAGATTCACTGTAAAATAGAATAACTGAAATAGTTTATTCAAGTTAATCTATCACAGAAGGTAAGTAGCGCTAGTGATAACCTGTTTATCAATTATACTGCCAACTGTATCGAGAGTTTTCATATTGACTGAAAATCAGTCTTTTGCAGCCATATTCTGAAAGGCTGTGTTTTAAATTAAACAATGTTGCAATGCAACAGTTGTTTTAACAACTAAAATGCACGGTATTTTTCTGAACACTGAAAGTCCTGGAAGCCCTCAAGGTCCCACACAGTATACATTAGAAATCTGCATAGACTTTTGATTAGTTTAGGGCATGTCTACCTGTGTAGAACTTCCTTTGGAACTTTTTCCAGTGAAGGTGTAGAAGTATGGTAAAGCACGGAGTTTTTTTGAAAAAGATAACTACCAAAACAAAGATTTAAAACAAAATCAAAAGGGAAAAAAATGAAGGATTATGCTGAAAGTTTCAGGAAGCATAAAATGATGAGACAGCAGTCTCTAAAACATATATGTCCACTTTAGGGCAGTTTAATTGTTTCTGGATCTTTTTTTCATCATCAGGATGTAAAGCTGCAATTTATTGCAGCCTCGTTTGATGCAGCAGGAAACTTTCTTAAATGGCAAAGTTTGGAAGGAGGCATCTTACAGGTACGTCTGATTTTAGTTATCTTTCCTTGATACCATAACATTCTGATTGCCTTTAGTCAAATTAACACAAAAGCCAAGAGTTTTGTTACTACGCTAATAACAGTTCATAACTATAGAGCTACATTAGGGAAAATAGCCCTTGATTCTTGATCAATGATCTCTACGAAATCAAAGGTATAAATTCATTAACAGTGCCTTCATCTATTGTACCAATATAAATTTTGAGTATTGGAAAGCTCTGAAAAATAGCGTTAGTCACTTAGAACCAACCATTTCTTTCTTCCTTTCAGCACAGTTACACACTTGTGTAGTTTCTTATTAGATCTCTTTTGCTTGTTGAGAAAGGTGTATTTTTTTAGCTCTCAGTCCACATATGTTTACAGACAATTCTATGAGCATGTCCCTGTTGGATGTTGTCACCTGCTTGCACATATTATGGGAGTAACAAGCAAATCGGTGATTTTGTCACTGTCAAGAGAGGTAGGAAACCTGATCTACTACCCCATTTTCCTTCACTTCTCTTTGGATTTTTTGTTTGCTTATTTCTTTTGGTTTGAAACGTAAAATGTACACTTTGGCCAACATATGCCTGCCTTTTTCATAACAGAAAGTTATAAATACTTGCTGGGAGACTTTACATAAAAATGGGGAACACTGGCTAGAAGATTGACAGTACCCTTGGATACTCTATCCTCAGATATCAGTGGTACACACACACATTCTACTACAGCAGTACCATGCTGTATAGGTAACGTGTGAAAATTGCAAGTAAGCAGCAAGTAGAAAGTGCAATAGTAAATTAGCTTATCAGCAAGAGAAATGAGCAGCTGCAACACACGTTACAGAGTAGAATTTGTTTAGCAGTCTAGTGGTGATCTAAGCACTCTCAGTATTTCCCTAGGCAGGCAACAACAGAAGCACTAGCAAGAACAATTGGGAATTCTCTGTCCCTTTTTCTAGGCTCTTCATGTCACTCTTGGAGCATGTCACTTCAAATGCTACAGTGTCTACAGAAGAGCAGCTGACATTCAGATTTAAATAGTGACTGCTGTTTCTTTTGTTACTGTCTCAGGATGAACTGCCTTGTGTCTGCCTCTCCAGTTTTAAGGAGAATTAGTGTCTGAGAGAACAGGTTACTAAGACAATTACTATGCATAGAAAATAAAACATTCGGAGGTAAATTTTGAGGTTCATTAGGGCACATTAATTTTCCAAGGCAAAGCATTTCATAGCTATCAAGAACCAATGGGAAAGGAATATCTTTTTCATTCAAAGCTTCATTTAATGTAACAGATTGTGTGTAATGATAAGACATCACAGTGCTAAAGCGGTCTCAGTGCATAATTGTAGCAATTTCCAGAATTTCAGTTTCACACAGAATTGGTGTTTTATGTAAATTTAGATTTGATTTTCATTTTGGGAAAATGGCTATGCCCTTCACTAAATGCCATGCTCATCTAGTTAGAATTTGGCCCATTTCTTCTAGATTCAGCTGAATCTGCTGTTCTTTGCAGAAAATATAAGTGTTATAATAAAAAAAGGAAAAAAATTCTGTTACTTGCTGTAACTTTAATCCTCTGATAATGCCAGCTTAAGAGAAAGAGTGTAATATGAATGTGGACTCCTTTTCTTACGGGATTCTTGAATTTAGCAGAAGCCACTAATAAAGTTTGAGGTGGCACAGTGCATTGAACATTCAGTCCCCAAAAAGATTATTCTTGCCTGTTTGGATGCTGCTGTCCGCAGATTCAGTGGAACTTAAAAATGCTATGGAAGTATGAATAAGCTAAACCAACATTTTAAGAACAACAATATTATTGCAATAAATAATCATGTTTACTCTTCAAAATAATCCTTCTATTAAAAAATAGAACAAAATATCTTTTGTGGGAACTGTGAATACATAAACTGCTTGAGATACCTGTAAATATTTTTCATGTGAGAAAATGATACTTTTGAAATTACTTAATTCTAATTATGATTTGTTCAGCTTTGTCCTGATACAGAAACCAAATTGGATGCAGCTTATACATTTGGAACAACTTACCGACAAAGCGTAAGTAAGATATAAAACGCTATTCTGAATTTTGAATCAAGTTGCTTGATACATCATTATTAATTCAGTGTATATTGAAGGGCATCTGGAGTTTAGCCATAAGCTGCAACTTGAAGTTCTTTTTTGTGAAACTGGTGCTTATTTTAATTTTTTTTTGTTGTTATTGACTGAAATAAGTGGGTTTTTTTAAGTTATTTAGCTGTACATCACAAAACTTGTGTGTTACATAGCATGATCAAAATAAATTAAACTGGCATTTGTATTACTGATGTTGCTGACTTAGCAGTGGAAGAACACAGTGCCTGAATTTTGACAGTCGTATACTTTTTATCATGTATTCTCATTTTCCTTTTGCCACCTTTGGCCAGGTTTCCTACAGAAAGAAGGCAAAAACCGTCATGCCATGCCTGTCTATTATCCCTGTTAACTCTTTAATGTGTGCCCTGATTTTAGTGAACTCAGTACAGAGAATAAAGGCCAAACAGATGACTCATCAGAGGAAAGAGGTTCTTTAGTTGTCTCAACTGTGGAAAAAAACTATTGGAGTTTTCACACCTTACTAAGCAGCAGGAAAGAAAGAGGGGATAGAGCACTTGAATTAGTGTATACTTATATGCTAAATTCAGTCAGCCACAGACATGGTTCTACCAACAATAAGGTATCATTAATTTTTGTCACTTAACACTTAAGCGGGGAGGTGATAGTCTCTTTGGCAGCGGGTGGTGAAACGTATTTATTTTTATAAAACTCCATACGTGTGCACAGCATCTCATACCTATATACTAATACCGTTTATTAACTCATCTACATTCAAAACCATTCCCCACATTATGTGTTGAGTGTAAAAGTGCATAAACTCTGGCTGCTACTTGGGTAGTGTGAAAGTTTTGTAGGGTAATACAAAGCTTTGGTCTGTGAAATCTAAAGTGTTTACCAAATAGCATTGACAAGTATTAAATATTTTTACTCTTTCATGTTGTTTAATGTTGTTTAATCCATATTTCAGTATGTCAGACAAAATGAAAACATTTTCTATTTATGATCATTGAATTAGTCAAGTATGGTTATTTTTTTTCCTGCTCTTTAAAATGTTATATATTTGATATATGGAGTCTGTAGAACCTGTTAAATATTACTAACAGTTAATATTACTGGGTTTGAATATATACACCAATAAATAATAACTTACTGAGTATTTATTAATGGAACTATTTTCATGGGTTGCAATACTTTTTTTTTTTCTTTCCTACAGCTTTGGAGAAAACATGGTTGATATGTTACATGAGTATTTAAAGACTGCCTGGTTGTTCATATATGCACCTACTTTCATATTTAATTTCTTCACACAATCACGGAGCGGTTGAGGTAGTCAGGGACCTCAGGAGGTCATCTTGTTCACTCCCCTGCTCAAGCAGGGCCACTTACAGCAGGTTGCCCAATGCCATGTCCAGATGGCTTTTGAATATCTTCAAGGAGTGAGACTCCCTAGCCTCACTGGGTGACCTGTGTCAGTGCTTGGTCACCCCCACAGTGAAAAAGTGTTTTCTGATGCTCAGAGGGAACCTCTGGGTTCAGTTTGTGCCCATTGCCTGGGCCTTTGAATTGGGTTTCTGTTTGTGCCCATTGCCTCTGGTCCTGTCACTGGGAATTGCTGAAAAAGCCTGGCTTTGTCTTGTACACCCTCCCTTCAGATATTTGTACGCATGGATAAGATCTCCCCTGAGCCTTCTTATTCTGGCGGAAGTCTCAGCTTTTCCTCATAGCAGAGATGCCTGCATTGGGGTATATCAAGTGGCTTCATATCTCTCTTGTACTGGTGAGCCCAGCACCTGATTCACTACTCCATGACTTTAGCATTTATGTGTCTTTAGTGTTTATGCTGTTTCAAATTTTATGCCTGTGAAGTTTGCTAGGTTATTTTTTTCTAATCTGTTGGAAAACATTAAAATCTTCACTCTCCACATTAGTCATTCTAGTGAATTGCAATAATTTCTAAGCAGTTTGTGTAAAATCATTAGTACTTTGTAATTGCTTGCCAATAGCTGGAATGCCTTGCCAGTCAGAACTTCAGCAGAGTGTTTGACACTGTTTCCCACAGCATTCTCATGGAATAACTGGCTGTTCATGGCTTTGATAGGTATACTCTTTGCTGGGTGAAAAACTGGCTCAATGGCTGGGCCCAGAGAGTGATGGTGAATGGAACTAAATCTAGTTCGTGGCCAGGGGTTCCCTAGGGCCCAGTATTATTTATCTGGATGAGGGGATCGAGGGCACCCTCAGCAAGTTCACAGATGACACCATGTTGGATATGGGGTGTTGATTTGCTGGAGGGTTGGGAAGATCTGCAGAGGGGTCTGGACAGCCTGAATCAGTGGGCTGAGGACAATGGTATGAGATTCAACAAGGCCAAGTGCCTCATCCTTCATTTGGGTCAACTCCATGCAGTGCTCAGGCTTGGGGAAGAGTGGCTGGAAAATTGCCTGTCAGAAAAGATGTTTGACAGCTGGATGAACATGAGCCAGCAGTGTGCCCAGGTGATCAAGAAGGCCAATGGCATCCTGGCCTGTATCAGGAACAGTGTGGCCTGCAGGAGCAGGGAAGTGATTGTCCCCCTGTACTCAGCACTGGTGAGGCCACACCTGGAGTGCTGTGTCCAGTTCTGGACCCCTCACTACAAGAAAGACATTGAGCTATTGGAGCAAGTCTGGAGAAGGGCAATGAAGCTGGTGAAGGGTCTGGAGCACAAGTCTCATGAGGAACAGTTGAGGGAAATGGGTTGTTTATCCTGGAGAGAGGGAGGCTAAAGGGGAACCTTGATGATTCTGTGATTCTTCTGTGAAGAAGTGGGACAGATTCCACAATAGTTTTGTAGGGAATGAATCCGCAAGTCAATAAAATAATTAAATTGCTAAAGTGATCTTTTTATTTTAACGTTTTTTTCTTGTAGTGCAAAATTTCAGTTTCTAAGATTTTATTGGATTTTGCTAATCCAATCTTTTATGACCTGTTCCTTGAATTTAATGGCGACAATGGACAACAACATCTTTGGGCCGTGCCAGTTTTAAATTTGAATCTTCAATACAATGAAAAGTTTGTTAATCAAGGTAAGACTGCCACAGTAACATTTCTTTGAATTTAAGTAATCTGAATAACTTTAAATAGAAATAATTTATATTCATTACTATTACTAAGTTGTTTTAAAGATACCACAACACACCACAACTTGTTTCCGTTTAAAGAATTTAATATGTTGTGGGCAAGTTCTGATAGTTTAAGTGCAAGCTTTGGTTGCATGTAGTGTTCCCATCGATCCTATGCACAAATAGAGTAATCTCATTTCATTATGTATTTGTTTAAGTTGAAAATAAACAATTTTATATCCTCAATAGTTCTATGTATTATACAGTTATATGTATTGTTTCTAGTAGATTTCTTTTCTTTTTTTGTGTTGAATTATCTGTGTGAAGCTGTCATGTTTTTTCAAAGGTAGTAATATGAACAACTGGCTTTTGACTCGTCGATTTTTTTTGGTGGATGCACTTAGTGGAAAAGAGACTGACTTGGGAAAACCACCAAGGGTAATTCGGATTGCTAGCGAAATAGCAATAAGGTGATTCATTCATATAGTACATAGTACATAGAAAATATAGCCAATATTGCACAGTCTGCATCTTACTGTCTCAAAAGAAAGTCATTTTATTATGTAGTTTCTAATATGTCTAATATATATGTGCTTCTTTCTCCACTGTCTACATGGAAATGGCATGAATTTCCATAGGTTGTTCTGATGAGTGAGAGAGAAAACATTGACTTGTGGGAGTTAAATTTACCATGATTACCTGCCAGGTAGAGCGAGTCAGACCGTGTTAGCAGGCATTCAGTCACCTCTTAGAAGCAAGCAGATGTCATCTGGAAAGACCTAAAAACTCTGTTAATTCTTTTTCAGTGTGTGTTTTGCTGAGTATACAGGGATGTTACTTCATACTCCATATTCTTTTTGGCAGTATTTTTACAACCTGTTGCCTATTCTGTTAATACAATCCAGAATAGGCTTGTAGTCATTTAACTGAAAATGTGAGACTGTGTGTTAGGGTCACTACTGATGGTCATTAATCTGAGCTGGAATGTATTTGAAAGAAACTTTTTTTGTTCTTTATGTGATGTAATGTCTTCTGAGATGACTGCCAAGAAATTGGTATATTCCTTTTCCTTCAGCTCTCCTTCAACTTACCAGTTAAAAGATGGCTGAGTAGCACTGAGTACTGATCCATAAAAGTAATAATCTTCTCAGAATCACAGAAAATGCCAAGTTAAAAGGGACTCACAAGATCATCGAGTCCAACTCCTGGCCTTGCACAGGGATTACATATTACATTATTTCAAAAGATAAGGATTAGTTTAAATATCTTAGAAGAACACCCTTCCACCCCTTTCAAGAAAAGAATAATGCCAGAAATTCAAAATACACCTAAGAAAGGTCAATCTGTAATGTTTTGAGAAAAGTTACTTTTTGGAATTGGCTTCAGTTGCAGCTATCCTAGTGTCACCAGGCAGTTAAAGGTTGATTCAGATATTTTCTTACAAGTAAACAATCCTCTCCAGCTTTTTATTTATATATATTTGTGTACCTGCCTTTGTACACTCCAGTTGCTTTTAAAATGTGAAATGCATGCCATTGGGTTTGAAACTCACATTTTATTGATCAGGTTGTTCTGTTCTTTAGTATTTTCTTATTAGTACAAGTTTCCATGAATGCTTTCCAAGCACTCATTCATTTAATCATACTCTGTATTTCTGCAGTATTCGTCTGGTATCCCATATGCAGAGAGGAACTATCTACCCTCCTCTAATTACTATTGCTTACACAGATGTGCTTGTCCAAAACCCTGAAACCCAGAGTGTGATGGTGAGATCTTTGTGTTATCTTAATCAAACTGATTTGGCAATCATACTTTTAGGTCTGTTAGAATTCCAGTTTTCCAGTTGGGTGAACATTTTGGTGCAGTTTCTAATTCTGCTCGTAAGTTTTCACTAAAACTTAAACCTTTTAAAACAAAGTGGTTAAAAGGATTCTCTTTTTAATTTATATTGAGTCTTTTTTAACTTAAAATAATTAGAATTTGAAGTTGGTTGTATAATGCTGAATTAGGCTACAGTTAAATAGAATTAAATGCACAGAAAATAACAGGAAAAGTGTTCTTTATGCAGTACACTGAAATCAAACATTTATGCAAGGAAATGAGTTTTTATTTAAAGCAATGCATTAAGAGGAGGTTGTTATGACACAAGCATTTCAGGTCAGCTGTAGTTTATGTTAAAATAAAAAAAAAAGTGTGAAAACTACCACTGTCTGTAATGATTGTAGCATTTCAGAATTTCTATGCATATTTTCTTTTTGCATCTTAATATTCAGGTTTCATTCTCAGTCAATTATGAGATGGATCAGTCAGAGGCTCGGATTCAGACTGATGTAAGTTGCAATTCCCTTTAATTTGTTGATTTAATGAATGATTAACTTCTATTTTGTGCTTTTTAAAAAATATCTGCAAATAATTTTTCGTTATTTTCAGGTCGCATTGGGTGTGTTGGGTGGGCTCGCAGTGTTATGGTCCCTTCTCAAGACGGCAGGCTGGAAGAGGCGTACGGGAAGCTCTATAATTGATTTGCAGGTATAAACAGCTAGCAACCTAAAAGGGGACATTTCTTCCCCCCTTTAATGAGACCTTGTTATCATTCCCTGTGATTAAAAGTATTCTGTTTCTTAAGCTAATCGAAATAGTTTCTAGCCTAGCTGCATAGAGCTGTGCCCTGGAGTCAGGTTCACTTCAGGAAGTAAGTTTTTGCATTTTTTTGATTCTGATATTGTCATTCAGGATATACTGTTGTTAAAAATAAAGGTATTTACAGAACTATTCTGATCAGTTGAGTAGGCTTCATTTTCAGATTAATTCTTCTTTGAACAAAGACTAGCATTCAGGAGTTTCAGACAGTGAATATACCATAAATATATGACCACAGTAGAAAAGCTTTGTTCAAGGCTCCTTTTCAGTATTAGAGTTTCCTGTGTGAGCTGCATAACATTTTATATGAATGTATATATGCATTACTTAATTAGCTTTACATATCTCTACGGTGTGTTTTTATAATTGCAGACAGTTTTCAAGTTCTTGCTGTTTTATGCTGGAGACCTTGCCAACGTTTTCTTTATCATCACAGTGGGCACAGGAATTTATTGGCTTGTATTCTTCAAAGTAAGTGTTTTTCCAAATTTGAGTGGTATGAAAACCTATTAATATTACATATATTTTTACATGAAGATTAATTTTTTTTTTTCCTTTCTGATCAGACTATTGAGGCAAGTTCTATATCATATTCTGTTTTGTGTGCTTAAATTTTGTGCTCACCTGTTTCTTTTCCTTAGGATTCATTGTACTTGCAGTCTGCTTAATAGTCACTTAAAATATTTTACACATTCAAAATGATTGCACATTAAATATTGATCTGCAAAAGCTTACTCACTTTTAAGCACTTACTGTGTTTTTACATATGCCATGTGCAGTGTTTCAATGTAACTTCTCAATTATAGGCTCAGCAGTTTGTCTCTGTCCTTTTACCACTTCCATCTCAAGAAGAAGATTTTGTTACATACATAGCATGTGCATTTTGTTTGAAGGTAAATATTTTTTTCCTCACCATTAAATACATGTTAACATGCTTCTGTATATTTTAAGTAAGCTTGTTTTTAAACATCTTGTATGGTTCATTTTATTAGTGTATAGACGTAAACAATTATGTTCTTATAATAATTAAGTCATTTTTCCGTAGAAATTTATTTTGTGGAGTCATAATAAGGAAGCAAATGTCTGAAGAAGATTGTCTATGAAAAATCATTCTTTCAAGGATAAAGGTCTAAAGAAACCCAAATAAAATAGCATCATATCAAAAGATACATTTTCTTTTGAAGCAGAATATAAATGCTGTCAGTTCCTGATTAAAAAGAAGATGGAATCAAATAATTATATTCAGATATTTAGAATTTAGAGATCATTGTTCTGTCTTCATGGGACATGCAAGTATTACATATAATAATATGGAATTCTATTGGAATTCATAATACAGGTTAATATGTAATGGGGAAACAGAGTTTTTTAGAATTTGTTACTTTGCTTTATTTTGTTCATAATTTTAGACATCATCACATGACTTACCATTATTCCAAGCTTTTAAATTAAAAAAAAAATATATCAGAAGTTGGTAATAAAGTTGCTGTCTCAAGTATAGTCAAGACATTACTTGTTATATTTAATGAATGCAATGATTGTTTCTTCATCTTTCATGTTGTTGCTGTCTCTACTTGTTGTATTTCTCGTTTTTATTCCTCCTTAGGCTCTTCAATTCTTACAGTTGCTGATTTCACAACTTACTATAGATATTTTCTTTATTGACTGGGAAAGACCTAAAGGCAAAGTTCTTAAAGCAGTTGAAGGTAACTCAAACTATGCTTGTTTGTATAAACAGCTTTGGTTAAATTCTGGTATTACTCTCAAGTGTGAAATTTCAGAGCTTTATTGTATGTACTCTTTTTAGGTGAAGGTGTTATTAAAAGTGCTGCTGCACCTGTGAGCATATGGAGGACATATTTTATAGCAAATGAATGGAATGAGATTCAGTCAGTGAGGAAGATAAATCCCCTCTTTCAAGTGCTTGCAGTTCTTTTTTTTTTGGAGGTAGTGTAACTACTATTATGATTATTGTTGTTGTTGTTATTTTTTATGATTCACAACCAGAGTGCATCTTGAGAGTCTGGTTTTTAAATCTTGCATTCCCTGAGGTAATAGTGGATCACCTTCAAGTTCACTTGAAAACTTGTAACTTAGTGAAATAATTATTTTAACACTTTTTTTTTTTTATATATATATATGGGTAGGTCATTGCAATATTTCACTAAGGAAGACTTAAAAAAATCACAACCTTTAAATGCCCTAAACACCCTTGTTAGTTTTATTTGGCTGGGGTTTTTTTTAAGGTAATGCGTTACCCTAAATGGCTTAAGAGATTGATAAATCTGTGTACACACTCAATTCTTTATTTGCCTACTAGCTCCCTCCTATCACAGCCTGCAGCTTTATTTCTGGTTTCCTTCCTGCTCGTTTGCTATAGTGCCCTTTTATAATGCAGGAAATGAAATGTGCCAGTTCTGTTCCTGATGTCAGTATGCCTTCAGTTACAGCTTAAGGGTATGTGAGAAATTGTGCTTTACCTTTTAAAAAACATTTGGCTTTGTTTCTTCTGTAGTTTAGTAATTACTTCTATTTTTGGGAAGTATTCTTACAGCCTTTAGCATATAGTTGTTTATGTGAGGTTCTTCTACATATGTTTAATACTTTTACTCAATTTTATACTTCTGGTTTTAAATTTTCCCTTTCAATTAAATACAGTAAAAACCCCCAAACTTTCCTCATACACTACGTCAGCATTTCTGCTGTTGGTACCTGCAGGCCAGGACCAACTTAGGTGCCATGTTACAAGAAAAGAATGGCAGAAAAGAGAGCATGAATTCTTACTGCGCTCTTCAACTACCCAGAGGGAGGTTGTAGTGAGGTGGCTCTCAGTCTCTTCTCCCAGGTAATAAGCAGTAGGACATGAGGAAATGACCATGGGGAAATGGTCAACCCTCCACGAGTATGTTTCTGGTGCAGCTTCAGTTTTGAATGATTTTCACCAGTTAAGTGTTTCAAGACATAGTGTTCTTCTCATCTTTTATTGTGGACTTTTTCCAGATTTTTTGTTCAAAATAGATTCAGCCATACAGATAGTGGAGGGAAATATATTTCTATTCAATAAAAACAAAAAACCCAAGTTTCTTACAGTTGCAAAACACATGAAAAATTTGATTTAACATTGGAATATATAGGACCAAAGAGCTGAAATTTGACAGAAATATTATCCCTATGCAGTCTAACAGTAGAATCTTTTGGACTTTTTCAGTAAAAAGCAATGTTGACTTTTTGTGAGATTTAGCTGCATGTGTTTTTAATTTATGTATCAACACATATATGTACAGTTTATGTTTTTAAAGTTTCTCAGTAATGACAGTGTGGATCACACAACTGAGCTCTATCGTAGTGAAAATGTGACTATTTCCAGGTGCATTTTTCCTGATTTTTTTCTTACTTCCTGCTATGATGGGAACAACAGGATCCTAATTAATACTATTCATTGCCTCTTGTTTTATATGGACCTTCTTACCTCTTCAGGTGGTAGGATTTTCAAACCTGGCTTTAATGGATGCTTCTTCCAGTCTTACAAGAAGCAGTGAGAGCTACGTAGCTCCTTGGAGCCGCATTTTAAGATTTGGAGTGTCTGTTGCGCTCTGGATAGCCATTGCCATCCTACAGGTATGTGAAACACGTGATATACTGAATTACCTTTTTCAAACTGGTTCTTGGAAGCTAGAATATATCACTAGGACAGTCATACTGTTTATCAGACACTGGGTGTGTTCTTAGCTTTCTGTTTAGTTGTTTTAGCATTGTACACCTTTTGGACTCAAAATGAACCTTCTGCGCTAGAGACATCTTACTTAGTCAGAATTTTAAACCTCTCAAAGATATGAATTTTTGCAACTACTTTGTTTTGTTTTAAACAACTTTCGAGATTCTTACAAATTCAAAATGAAAAACAGGTTATTGCTACAACTTTACTTCTTAGAGGAAGTATGTTATTCCCATTTCCTTAAGTCCAATCCTTCTGACAGACTACAGAATTCTGTCATTTGTGGGTGTTAAACTATGAAATTAATTGCTTAATAAAATCAAATCTGGTGAACTAATACAAGAAAATTTGGTTGATTTATTTCAGGTTATATTTTTTTCTGTGTTTTATGAAAGATTTGTTGAAGATAAGATAAGCCAATTTGTTGACTTGTGTTGCGTGAGCAATGTAAGTATTTCTTTGTGTTGGTTGTACAGTGGCATTTTAAATTGAATAATACAGAAGATAGTTTTAAGAATATTAAATTTTTATTCAGTTAATTTAATCAGATATTATTAGCTAACAGCAAAAGTCAGTGTTTCAGCTCACTTTATGGGTGAACTCTGCAAGATTTCAGTTAAACTTTAATTTGAAAAAGGTTCTGGAACCATAGGTATCAATATGTTCTTTTAGACCTGTGATTTTCAGGGGTTTTTGCTGGGGTTTTTGCTTATTTGAATTGGCTACATATGCTCATACAAAATTCAAAAGTAACGCATTATGACAGAAATTAGGGGTGGAACCATTTGCTGCCAATCTGTTTCCTGGTTTGTATTTTAGTCCTCTTGTGTTTCAGACACAGTTTTCTTGGTTTTATTTAATATGTTCATGTTTGATTTCTGCTCCTTTCTCTGTGAGGTGGTCCCTCAACTGCTGAACTTCATGGTTGTCTCTCTTGAACAGTTATCACCTTTTCCATGTATTTTCACTTTTATCTGCACTACTTCCCTTCCTCTTGTTTAAATATGGGTCTTGAGGCTTTGTACTGCAGGAATTCCTTTTTAACCAAAGAAGAGTGCAGTCAGAACTGATTAGATTAGCTTATTTGTCCCAAACTTTTTAAAAATACAGAGATTAACCCCTTTAATCAGCCTTTCCAGCCTTGGTTATTCATCTTCCATGAAACACCCATGTAGTACCTCGGTTATAGAGAGAGTTAATTTGGGGGTTTATGTGATATACAAGCACTGTATCATACTGAATGAAATTCTATTAAATACAATTTCCTAGGAGCTCAGCTGGAATCATGCATATGTATTATGTATCACGGAAATAACTTTCGAATCAAAATAAAAACTAATAACTTAGGTTTAACTTTATGGCTCAGTGGAATTAAGTAATGATCCTTGCTGTTGATAAACTAAACTTGAAGCTGGTGTGTGTTTTAGTTACATATAGATAAAACTGATTAGTAAAAGAGTTACTAAATATTTATTTTGATACCTACCTACTTTGTAGAAGGGCTGGCTGGGCTGGCTGATCTACATTGTGAATTCAGAAGTTCCAAAATAAAATGATAATTGTTAATTAAAGTATACCTCTCTTGCCCCATCTCTTAGATTTCAGTGTTTCTCTTGTCACACAACTGCTTTGGTTATTATATCCATGGTCGCTCAGTGCATGGGCACGCAGATACCAATATGGAAGAAATTAATATGAACCTAAAGAGAGAAGCAGTAAGTAAAAGTATTAAAGTTTACACCTGCTCTGGTTATTTATCTTACATAAAAACCCTCAGACCTTTGCATTATGGAGCTGCAATTGTGCATTACGTTACACCAAGTTATGTTACGTGGTGGTGTGTAAATATATGACTCAATAGTTGTTTTAACTACCTGTTCACCTTCTTCACTGTCTCCTCTTGTTACTTCTTCAGACTTCAAAGATATGAAACTGCTGTTTCTCTAAAAAGTTTTATTTCATGTATTTAAGAACCTTCTTTTTTAATATTCAAGCTTTTCATGAGATCATGGCCACATTCAAAAAGTTGTGTACCAAAAAGGTTTCATAAAGAGACAAATCTGAAAAACTCATAATAAAGAAACATCTACCCTACCAATAAATTCTTTTATTCTATCTCTTCTACTATGGTGATATAACTTCTTCTGTACAGAAATTAATTTGTATAAGAATTTTTTTTCCTAGTTTGTTGTATGTTGTATCTTTGCTGCAAGATCAGGCAAATGTAAAAATGTCTAATACATGTTCAGAGATTTTGCACTAAATGTCACGACATCTTGCATCTTTTTAGTGACAACTAAGAAGAAAATACCTTAAACAAAGGATATTGCTATTTTAGTGATAATTGGACAGAAAAAAAACATAACCATGTGAAAATTAAATCTCAAACACTGAAATACCGAGTAACCTTTTAATAATGATTTTGACTTGTGTGTTCTGATAATTTTTTTCCTAAGTGCTTATTTTAATATAATTATGGGAAAAACAGGGGTTGTCAAATGTTTCAGTTTCTTGGGGCTTCTGACATTTTTTTTAATGTGACCCGGAAAACATATGGAAAAAGTCAGGAATCCAAAACAAACAACCAAAAAAAGCAGGACAAGTATAGAAAAAAATAATAAACCTAAAACAAAAGTCTTCCGAGTGAATATCAGAAGATGTATTAAAAAGTAATGAACCGAACACAGGTGAAAAGAGGAATATGACTTTGTGACAGCAGGGGTCAGGATTTTATGTCTTAAGAAAATCTTGCTGTACTAGAACCAGGAGTGCAATGGATTCAAATATTTAGAGATATTAATACTATGTATACCTGAAAGAGGGGAAATGAAAAGCTTTTGACTTGTTTTGGGCCTGTGAATGGCATTGATAATGTTAATTTATGATTGCTTTAATTGTATAGGAAAATCTGTGTAGTCAGAGAGGTTTGTTACCGAACACAGATGGGCAGACATTTCAGATTTCCATTTCAAGAAAAATGCGACTGCACTATGACTGGATTCATGAAACCCTGACAAGAGTAAGTGAGATACTGGTATTCTTTAAATGTTATTGAAAATATGTAATTTTTCTGCTGAAGTCATAGTCTTGCTATATTTCAGAAACGTGGTCCTGCGAGGCTTTTGAACTCATCTGCAAATACCTTCGAACAAAGCACAAGGGCATACAACACCATGAACAAATTTCTCAGTTCTTTTATTGATCACGTATGTATATTGACATTGCTATACTAAGGAAAATATAATTATACTAAGTAGAGACTAAAAATTGTAAATCTGAATGACAGTAAGACTGCTCTTAAAAATGACAGACCCTTTTTTGTTATGTATTTATTTTTGTCTTGGAACAGACCTGTTTGTTCATTCATAAAGGTCGAAGTAGCCGTACCTCACTTTGTGGAAAACACTTTTTCTTTGAAATCATGAAACAAGAAGTTTTGTTTTTCTTTTTCTTACAGGTTCATAAAGAAATGGATTATATTGTTAAAGATAAGTTGCTGCTTGAACGGATTCTTGGCATGGAGTTCATGGAACCAATAGAGAAAAGTATTTTTTATAATGGTAAAAAGATTTGTGGTATTTGTACTATTTTAAGTATCTAGGCTTCTGTGCAGATTTCTTTCTCAGGATTTACAATCTAAACTGGACTTTACAGCAGGAGGGATCATTAAATGACCCCTTGTGAGGGAGGTTTTTAAGAGAAGTTCTTTAGGTTACAGAAATCCTATTTGTAGCTTATCTGCAAAAAAATCTGTAGCTTATCTTACAAATCCTATTGGTAGTTTATCTGCAATGTTTTTTCTTTTAGGCAACTAAAAGGATACAGTTCATAATCATAAGCATTGACAGAAATATATTGTTTGATATATTGTTTGTTGAGACTCTTAATGTTCCCAGAAGTTCAGATATAAATCAGGATTTCGTGGCAGTAGGACCTATGCAATTTTTAATGAAAATACACTGTTTCCAATCAAACTTGTATTGGACATTTTTCTGAAAAAGTAGTAAGAGGGAAAATAATATGTTTTCTATAATTGCTTAGGTGTTCTTTTTTAAAAGTGGTGCTTTTTGATAAGATAAAGAAGTGGATAAATGGTCTAGAGCACTTTGGCTATGAAAAAGGTATTTTAAGCTTAAAGACCCATTTTTTGGGGCACTGTTAACCAATAAATCAAGATAATGGTAAGCTCTGAATCTCCTCCTAAGTAAGGCTTTAAGCATATGTTTTTATTATTTTGTTGAGTTGGGACCAGAGCTAACAGTTGCTAGAAATTTCAAGGACAAGACAATTACATCTGCTTGTTTAAAACTACCTTTTTAAACAATCCAAGATTCCAGGAGGGAATAGAGTTGTGTGTGGTACGCAGT
The DNA here is from genome assembly GCA_013396775.1 of Cephalopterus ornatus. NCBI lineage: Eukaryota > Metazoa > Chordata > Aves > Passeriformes > Cotingidae > Cephalopterus > Cephalopterus ornatus. The sequence goes on from VZRE01002224.1 coordinate 128,525, forward strand.
TTTTTCCTGTTGTTTTCCATCAGTATTACACCATTTTATAAGTGAAAAGGTTTGTGTTGGTTTCCAGTAGAAGGACACAATTAGCTCTGTGTTGCCAAAGAATGCCATTAACTAGCTCTGGCTCTGATTTCCCTTTTTCTTACCAGCTTTCTCAGCATGGACTGATGAACTTCACAAACTTGCAACTCACAGCAATAATAATTTTTAAAAAAATATATTTTTTTATAGACGAAGGACACTCTTTCAGTGATGTTCTCTACTATGGAAATGAATCAACACTGCTCATTTTCGATATTCTGTTTTTCTCCGTTGTGGATCTGGCTTCCCAAAGTTTTGTTTTAGCAGCTGTTCTGACATATTTGCAACAAGAGGTAAATTTCAACTTAAGAACAAAGTAATATTTTTTAAATAGGGGTCACTTTGGCAGTTCATACAGTTAAGTAGATAATTAAAGCAGTAAGTTAGCAGTATGCAGTGACAGAAGACTATACTGACAACTTATAAAATAGTTTTCTGATTTTTTTTGTCAAATAGGCTTGTGAAAAACTAATTTTGTTCACATGGCTGTCATGAATAAAGAGGTTACAAATAATTTTCAATAGAAAACACATATCTGTTAAAATTAATAACACATAATTCTATCACAATTTAGGGTGGAAAGGTAGTAGAAAATGTTTCAAAAATGCTTATGTTAAGCGCCTAATTCACTCATATTATTTACAATTTAAAGATAATACAAAGTTATTATTTTATGTGTGATACTGAAATATACTCTTTTAAGTATTTCCTCATTAATATATATTTTCTAAAATGTTCTTAGGTATTTAGGTTTATCCGTAATACACTTGGGCAGAAGAATTTGGCATCCAAAACCTTGGTGGATGAAAGATTTCTCATTTAATTAAGAAGATGAAAAACTTAATTGAGGAGTTAATTGTGGAAAATATGTCCATGATCGAAGCATCTCTGATCTGCAGATTAATTGTAGTGCACTTTTCAATAATAATAATGTAATGGGTTTGAACTTTGTAATTTTTTATATTGTGTGGTATTAAGCTTTATTTTTCTGTATTTACGAGTTTTTTTTAATTTGTGAACACTAAGATATAGGCCTTTAAAAGGAAATGTACATGCAAATAAGACAGAAGCATAAACTTACTGTAGTTATTTTTAGAATAAGATAAAAATTATTTAATGGCTTTTGATAATATATGGACCAGTCACTTTAAGGCAATGATTTGAGCATCTGGTTGACAGGAGAAATTGTCAACTCTGAAGTTTTCTGAACGTACCTTAAATCATTTTATTATTTATTTTGAGGTGTAATTGAGCAAACATATTTCAAGTTTTACACAGCACAGGATTTGTTCTGAATTAATATTTTAGGAGGACGTTTTAAAGATCACTTATTTGTGGTGATTCCAGTTTGAAATTCTAACTTTTCCTTATTGTGTCATAGTATTGTATGCTTCTGTGTCTTCTCTTGGAGTTTACCATTGTTTTTGTTGGGTGTGGCCTACACATGACATCCCATGTGTTTGAGATACAGTGGTGTTACAGTGATGGAGAAAAACAGGCCAGTTATGATAGAGCAGAGGAGATGGTTATTGGCATTTGGGGTTTGTTCCTGATCTTCTGTCATCTGATGCAAGATGCTCAGGGAAACAACAGTAATTATTCTGCTCAGTTTTTCTACACAAGTGAAATGGAAGCAATTGTTCTGATCACTTTAGAAGTGTTTGCACATGTGTCCATGTATCTTTTCTCTCTTAATTTTCTGACTTTATTATTTTTAGATATAACACAGAAACCGTAATTGTTTTACATTCATCATATTTTTGTCATTTAGACAAGTTACTCATTATTCAAGTGCCACTTATTCAGTGTTAAGGGAGATTATGAATGGCTTTCAAATCACCTTAAAGTGAGATGTCTACCTCCCATTTTTACCACTGAAAAGTCTCCCTACTTTTTTTATACTTCGAATTTTTTCAATAAATGGTTAAACGTGAATAGTGTTTGCTGTTTTTATAGCTGCTGCTTGTTCAACAAGGGACTTGCACTGGCAAAAATACCATAAAAATGTAAGTCAACATCATCTCATGCTTATTCTAAAACAGAGACTGAAGATCAGTTGGACTTAGCAGGTTTCTAATGCAGACATGCTTATCTGAGTTGAAGCAGCATTGCATTTCAGATGGTTTTTGGCTTCATGAAGGAGAACGTGTTCTCATGTTGGTACCATGTCATATTATATTAAACCTAGAGCAACATGGACATAAATCTCAAGGTCACTATTGCTCTAAAGCATTTGCTTTTGTTGTTGCAAAGCCTGTGTAACTTGCTAATCCAGTATAGTTGCGACTGACTGATAGAAGGTGTCTGCCAGTAAGGCTGTGACCAGACGGATAACTGAAAAGTTGATTTACAATGAGACATCCATTTATTAATGTGCAGTTTAGCATGGGCATTTCCACATCATGTTTTCCTTGCTTTTGTCTGCTTATGCACACTGTCGTTAGTTTGTTGGTGCACACTACGCCTCAGAAAAGGTGTGAATGCAAGACTTCTAATGGAGTGAAATGTCCACTATAAATAAAATTAGGGTCGTTGCTTTTATAGTCAATGTAGTAATTAGAGTGTCCATTAGGTTCTGGATCTGTTTAAACAGCCAAAAATCATATTTCCACTGGCTGCCATGGCTGTATGACCTCATTAGTTGTGAGGTTTCTTGTCAGTGATCTACTGAGTGCCAAAACTGTAAATTAAGCTAAGAGGCCATCTGAAAAAGAGTCTGCAGTAAGACATTCACAAGGTAAACTTAGGCTTACACGGTGTTCATGTATTTCTTTGGACAATATCTTTGCATAGCTTAACTAAACTTAAGTCCTTACAAGTTCTACTGCAAAGTCAGCATACTAGAGGAAATACAATCTTCCTTACGGGACCATATTTATTTAAGCTGGTGGATGTGACTAAAGTGTTGTAGAAGGTTGCTGTGGTCCATAACTGAGCACAGGTGATCCCAATGAATTGCCCTAATGCTGCTCTTTACTTACTGCACCTCCCAGCAATAGAACTGTGTGTCAGTGTCAATGGTCACAGCCACAGGCTTTTCCTCTCTGAATTCTGATGATGTGTTTGTGGGCATGAAGTTACTCCAGGGAACAGAACCACACCTCAAACAGACTTCTTCCAGAATGGTCACATTTGTGACCCACTGCAGTCGGAATAACTAAAACAAAGTAACTAGACCTGAGTAAACCAGGGAATGACTGCAAGCAAAATGAAGATGCAGTTGTCCATCTGTAGACGCAGACATGGTTTTTAGTTCAGTGCCAGCAGAAATTGAGACCTTTCAGATGTGGGCTCTCACTCTATACCCTGTTCTCAGTGCTTGTACTAACCAGGTACAACTTGCAGTACAAAACCCTTGCTTGAGTTTGCTTTAGATTTGTCTTTAATTATCTGCTTCTCAAAAGGGTATATGTGTGACGGTTTGTATTCAGCTTTCTCGCTGAATGCTCAAACTTTACAGTTTGCAGCCTCTCCTTTCCCCACCTCCTCTATGAACACAAGGGAAAGGGAGAAGGGAAAAGCTACCGAAAACACCAAAATGACTAAACTAAAGCTGTATAAAAATATAGATCTGTATCTATACTTATATACAATTAGAATATTATGTACACAGAAGAAGGGACCCCGAGCACCTCCCCCTGAAGGGAAAAGGGAGAGGGAAAACCCAAAACAGATATGCACAATCAAAACCCGGGAGCAACTAATAAAGAACTAACAACAGAAAATCTTACTACTCTCCTTGAGATAGCAGAATTGCATCAAGTGACTGCCGGCACTCTCCGCTTCCCAAGGTCCACAAGGCCTCACTGGGCCTCACTCCTCCACACGAGCAGAGCCGATAGCAGAGAACCTGCTCCCGGATCCACCGGAAAGGAAAGAGAGGGAAGAGGCTTCTCCCCCTTTTTATTTATACCCTGGTTTACGTAAAAAATCGTATGGAACACTGGGAACGTGACCACTTTCTCAGTTACAACCTGGTTACCAAGGAAGGCCTAGAATCAAAACCACTACAATATGGAAGCTTTAATGACCTTGCATTTTGCAAGAAATACTGCTAAAAGCAAGATAAATGATAAAATTATCTACAAATGTCCTGTCAAAACAGTTCAGTCGCTTGGCCCCCTCTTTCTTCTTGGTGTACACATTACTCTATTTTATTTTATTTTTCCAGGTCATTTGACTAAAATGTTAATATAGCTAACATAGGCACTCTACCTGATTTAGGAAATAATTAAAGGAGTCAAAAGCTCCATGAATTCGTAGAAGCTTTTCTTCATTCTTGCTGCCCAGTGAACACTTGGAACAGGTTGACTGAGCTTTGTTCCCCTACTGCTTGATATTTGTTAAGAAATGTCAAGTTTGATATTTGTTCGAGAAATATCTCTTGTGATTGTGTTTCCAACTTAATTTTTTTTTCTTTTCTCAAATTAGTATGCATCTACACTGTGTTGTTCATATGATGAGTGTCTTTCAGGTTTCTGAATGTTTTATTTGGCCATATGGCATTTCAGACTATGCTGTCTGCTTCTCTAAGCAATAAAATAATTTTCAAAGATTGGAGACCTTTTTTTGCACTTGTCAAAAAGTGCAACCAAGTCTGCAACACATTTTTCCTTCCATAGTCATGACAGTAGGGCCAGAGACTGCTGCTAGCTCTGCAGTCCAAAGAAGCTCTGTCAGAACAAGTGTAAGAAAAGGGGTTTGCAGGCAGTGCAACAACAGGGGGTATGGTTTTGGATAGCCACAACTAATGGAATGAATGGTTGTTTCTTGCGAAGCATCTTAGAGGTTAGATACCATAAAATTATTTCCACAAATAATTATTACTCGTATGTACAGACAAGAGACAGTAATTTCAAGAATATGTTTAAAATTTACAGGTTTCATTTACTAGTGAAAGACTTGCCATCTTACTACAACATTCATTTGAATGGTAGGGGTGGGTGTGACTGAGGTAAACCCTGCCAGAGGTGAGAAGTGCAGCCAGCAGGATGCTCAGATTACACCCTGCCTGTCAGCTTTCTGCAGCGTGGGCAGCAGGCGATGCCAGCCAAGCTGAGCTCAAGGGGGCTGTGTTTGTTTTCAGTCTGAGTGGGAGTGTATGAGCAGTGGGTGACAGGGGGAGGGTGACATTGTTACATGATCCTGTGAAAATAACAAGTAGACTGGAATGGTGGAAGGAGATAACTACCAAACCTCTGAAAACTGGTCTCCCCACCTGCTTTGCCCTACCTTTTTTTCACTACCCAGCACCATGCCCTATTCTCCTATACCTTTTCACCAGTTAAAAGCACTAATCCCCTGTCCAACTCTCCTGTGCCCCAAGTCAGTGCCTCCAGGCAGTGCCTGGCACAGCCTCCTACTTCACCCCACCACTGTCAGCTGAGACGCAGATCCTGCCCCTCCCTCCCTGCAGGTCTGGCAGCAGGGTTCTCGGCCGGGGCAGTTACTGCCTTTCCCCACTTCCCTGGGCAAATGAGTGGAGAAGTGGCCTCAGCAGGAGAATGCTGCCAAGCTGGGCAGCACTGTGTGCCAAGGTGTGCCTTGGGGTAGCAGCACAGGTTCTTTGGTGAGAAGAATGAAATTCCAAACATAACATTAGAAATCAGTCAAAAACATGAAGTCCCAACTTTCACGTATGTCTAAACGGAAGAAGGAATGAAAACAAGACACATCCAAAAAACCCTGCTTTTGAGTACTGGCTTCCTCCAGCTTTTACTTGTCTATTGCCTACTTACCATCTCCACTCCAGCACACCCAGCCTTCTCATGTGACTCCTACCACACCACAGCAGACAGATGATACCTGTCATGGGTGGCTTGGAAAGGCCACTGTTCTTGATGGCCTGCCACCGGCTGCCAATGGGAACGGGGCTGTGGATGGCACCCTGCAGGCAGGGTGGCCAAGCTGCTGCCATTTCTGTGTTCCAGTGCCCACAAGGAGGACCTGGATCAACAGGCTGGGCTGGGGATTGTGGAGCCTGAGGAACGATCTCCCGGAAACTCCATGGGGGATGCATTTGCCTCTCTGTAAGTTGAGTGTTTCTATCTTATCCTAGTAGAGCTCCAGTAAGCTTTGATGGTCCCGAGCCCTGACCAGCTGTATCCCTCTCCGAGCCAGACTGCTTTACCAACCTACTGATGCTACTTGAGACTTGTCACTCCATTAGTTTTCCCATGTGACTTCCTTCTCTGCAGGAGTAGGCTAAGCCTGGCAGCTGGAGAGAGGTGAGGCAGCCTTTGGGGTTAAATGAGGAAATATTTGATGTTCAAAGCTTACCTGTGGAATAGTTCTGCAGAGATCATGAGGCAGCACTGCATTACCTGGCACTAAGAACTTCCCTTTGAATCTTCAGAATTATTCTTTTGTTAGTTTGCAAAAGCTGAGCCCACACCTAGCTATGTCCTCACAACCTGTGGTTGTTCATAGAATCAAACGTAGATGTTGTATCTGAGTGGAGAGAAGGAAATGTACTTGCCCTAGCACTAAAGCAGTTATTCCTTGAAGATACACAGCACTTAAGAGACAGATCTAGATGGGTTATTTCTGTGGTTGGGTTTGGGTTCTTTTACTTAAGTCCATGCTATTACAGAATTATCAAATTTCCATTTAACAGCTCTCTGTGTCAGGGTAGCAGAAAGGCTCATGCAGTATGAAAGAAACAGGAATGGAAAAAATTACCTGTAATTCCATGGTCTCTTCTCACCCCAGTTTACAACTCCAGGAAAGTAATCCCTTTTCATATCATACAAAAAAATAAATCTCCAGGTCTTCCTGCAAATGCTGAACAGAGATATTTGCCTTTGGCTTCGCCTGATCCCTGGGACAAGAAGAGTGGCACCAGCTGACCTACAGAGCAAACAGCTCACTATCTCCCAAAGCCTAGCCTGATTCCCCTTCCCATCCTTGCCCTGCCACAGGCAGCCAAGCTCGGGTGAATGGATTTTGCATTTTCATTTGCTGCAGTTTCCCCTGACTCCTTCCCACTCTTCATGGAGCTGTTCAGGCACAATGTGGGGCAGCATCCTCCCTCTGCAGGCTCCCGGACAATGAATCTGGGCACTGGCTTTGGGGCGCATCCCCAGGCTGCCACCCCACCTGCACCAATCCTTCCTCTCACCTCTTCCTTCCCAGACTCACCTGGGCCGGCAGAGACCCAAATCCCAGAAACCTTGGCAAGGGGATGAAGGAGTTATGCTGAAGACTTTATGTTTAATAACAGCTGTGCTGAAAGCTCGGTATTTATTGTGTTATCCTGGAAGATCAGAGCAGCAATGATGCCGTGAGAGGGACCTCTCAGGTGTTCATTTCTCCTAAGAGCATACAGTCAGAAACCACTTTCACTTTGTTGGACAGTTTGAGAGAGAGTGCACTTTTTACTGTGAAGGAAAAGGCTGCATTTCTCATTTCCAGCATTCTTTCTTTTCGTGTGTGTGGATATTAAGATCTGAGCTTCACTGTTGAAAAGACCAAAGTTGCTCTCCTGTACCTTGTAGTACAAGAAGTTCTCTCTACGAACACTGTAAAATATTACTGCATGGTCAGGCACATGACAGGACACGGTGACTCTTTTCTGTGAAAGTTGCAGTGCAGAGGGTGTTGTGTCCTGGGGCACCCAAAGTTCAGTGCAGAACTTGATAGACTTGATGAGACCCTGGGTTCTCCCTGCATCCTAAACCAGCAGGGACAGGGAGACACACCTCTCCACAGGGAAGAGGCAAAATCTGACAAATTACTCTGTTTTGACATCATTAAAGTTCTTCAAAAAAAAAGGATATGGCTTGCACAGGCAGCTGCAGCTCTCACTGCTGACTAATGCCCATCTCACTGAATGCTACTTCTCTTAGGTGGCAGCCTGCCTTTGCATTTGCAGAAAGCCCAGCACTATCCTGTTGGGAAGGCAAAACACTGAATTCCTTTGAAGGCTGCAGATGCTGTGATGCATCCCAGAGATTTGTGAGCATGGTGATGGTAAGGCACTGGATCTGAGACCTGTGGATCAGGACCATTTGGTCTGTCCACGGGAAGAGCAGGACCCTGCAGCGATGCTGTCTGGTTTGCAGCCACAGATGTGCAGCTGTGACACCCCTGTTACACAGGTTGGTGTAGGGGAGGGTCGGTTGTTGTCAGAGAGGAAGTTTTGCTTCCTCACCCCAAATACTGTGAGCAAACTGCAATTTCCTCAACCTCATTTGCTGTTTAGAGCTGGCACTGCTCTCCAGTGTCTTATTTCTGGCAGTCCAGATAGGTGCAGAGCAATGACACACTTCTTGGGAATAATAATATTCATTGCCCATGCTCACCAGATGTCAAGCCAGAAGAGACCATGAGATAATGGAGCTTATCTTGGTGGCCACTCAGGGCTCTTGGCTACTCTGACCCAGTCACACTGATTCCCCACCCTTTGTCATCAAGACAAGCACTGCCTGTTCAGAAGCCATTACCAGGGAAGGGCTGGGACCCTTTAAGACGCAATTAAGCAGCAGACATATTTAAATGTATCTAGATGGAGGAACAGAAAGGAATCGATCCCCTCTGGGGAATGCTTTTTATTTCCCTAGGCTTTTAGCTTTCTGAGCTTCCCCTTTCTCTCCAGAACTGTTGGGTTGCAGCTGCTTTAACTGCAAGCTTGAGAGAGAGCCTGAAAGGGATGCAGTAGGTAAAGGCGGCAGTTAGAGAATTCGGGAAACTTAACCTCCCCCCCAGTCATTGCCATGCGACCGGTAGCTCTAAAAGCTGTACTAGAAACCACAGCGTATAATTAGAGGAGGTGGATGTTTTCACATTCTGTGCCTGTGTGTATGCTGGAGTGTAAAATCCTGGATGCTCTTCGCATTCCTTGTCAGTCTCTCAGCTCAAGGACAGCATAATAGGAGTCTGCAAAGAGCACAAGCCAGCTCTGTGGATGCATGTGCTTGGAGATAAAACACAACTCACAGCTGGGAACAAGTCTCAGCCCCTGACATGGTCTGTGCAGCAGCAGTGAAATGGATCTATCTCAGCAAGCGGCTTGTTGATGAGCTAGGAGACCTGCAGGTCCTGCAGGGCTGGGATGATGCTGGTGACACCAGGTGAGGACAGGAACAAGTGGAGAAGCCAGGCCTAGGAAGAGGTACCTGGGGCATCAGGGCTCAGCCTTGCCCACAGGCACTGGAACAAAGCACAGCGTCAGCTCAGGGCCACCACCTCAAAGCCCCATACAACTTGCCAGTGAACATGTCCAATGATGGCTGCATGAAACGGTATGCACCAAGTGAAAACTCCCCCAGGATGTGGAAAATAGCAACAGAAGGTGCATTTGAGTGTTGGGCTGTGCTGTCCCCCAGATAAACAGGAAAACTTGGCTGCCTCTCCATGGAATATCTTAACAGGCCAAATCATCTTAATTTCAAGCACTCTGAAGCAGAGTTTAAGGAAACACTTGTTTATTGAGAGAAGGTGTTATAATTTAAGAACTGAAGCCACTAGAGTGCATGTGCATCAAAATCATCCAGCTCTGCCCAGCCTGCTGTGTGGGTTTGCCACTGATGAGCCTGAAAACTACCCCTGAGATGTGCCAAGGACCTGTCTCTTTAACCCCAGGTACACGGTTTCAGCTCAGGCCAGCTCAGATGAGAGGCAGACCCTCAGCATGTGCCCCCACAGCCTCAGGCCAAGCCCAGCCCTCACTCTGCCTTCCCAGTTGTTGGGATATTTTTCCAGGAGAGATGTCAGAAGCTTTGGGGATGGCCAAGGACAAAGCCTGATCCCTTGAGAAAAGCTGCATGCTGTGAGAGAAAAGCTTCTTTTCACTCCTAGAGACCCTCTGGGAGCCATCCCTCCCCTGCTTCCCTGCCAGTTCCTGCTGCCAGGATCAGTAAAGGCACTGGGAGTCGCTGGGACACACAAACTAAACTCTGCAGAACTGGAGCCATCAGCAAGATGAGGAGTAAAGCTCAACTTCTGCGCTCTACAGGAGGTCTGGGTAACCCCAAAGTGCACTTTCCTCCCCAGATCACTTCTGCAAACGAACCTGATGGTTCCCAGCAGGGTGGCCACACTGGCAGGTAAAAGGTGGTTCCCCCAGCCCTCAGTGTTTGTAACATTTAGCCCAAGAGCCAATAGGGTCCATTGACCTTCCTGGCCCCAAGGCATTGCTTAAGAGCTTAAAAGCAGGCTGTAAGCATTGATAAAATGCCCCAGAGCTCACATCTCTGTCCAAAGTCTGGGGATGGTGCAGCTCTCTGTCTCCTTTGTTGTCAAGGACTGATTTAGCTGAAGGAAAGGAGAAATCACCCTGTTTGCTTTGGCTGGTGAGGCTGGTGCTGTAAACGCTTTTCTCAAAAAAACCCAAGCACATGCTGAAACCCTACTGGTGTCCCGATCCTCCTTGCTGTGTCATAGCACAGGCTCTTGCACAGTTTGCTCCCAAAGTATTTCTTTTTAGGGCTAATTTCTGAGCAGGCAAGGTACTCATGCTCCCAGCAAACTATGCTGTTTATCAAACGCAATTTTCCTCCGGGTTTACACACACATAACGAAGGCTGTGCTTGAGCCAAACCTGGAACAGAAATGTTTCAAACAATCCCCCTTTTGTTTGCTCAGTCCCACAGCAATATTGATTTAAGAATATTGTCTTGATGGTGACCTGTTAGAAAAGTTTAAATTTCTTTTACAACCTGGAGAGAAAAGGGGGCCTCTCAGTGAAAGCCCTTCCTGGCAGTGTCAGGAGCAGGGGCTGGCTCACCGCACCCCTGCTCTCCAGAGAGCCAGATTCTGCTGTAGGGCTGCACTGGCCTGTCATAGGGAAAACAGGAGGGCTCTGGAAAAGAACAAGGTAAAGCAGCTGATAATCCCCCTTTTGCCTATGCCTAAGCATGCAGATAAATGAGATACAGCTTTAGGGAAGCGATTTTGGAAGGCTGTGCAGTGCTTGAGCCCTGCAGAGGTGGGCTGGCTCCTGGCTCAGGAGGCTGCACTCCCAAAATGCAGCAGAGAGCTGGCAGGGGCAATTTCACCGCAGCTGGCATCTTTGCAAGGATGTAAAAAACTGGGACAAAAGACACACTTGAGTAAGTTGTGGAGGCTGAGGGAGGAAGGGTGTTTTCTGGCATCGCTTCCTCTCTCCAGCTGCTGCTCCCAGCGCAGCCTCATCAGCGCTCCCACACGCATGTGCTGCCCACCCACTTCCAAAACGGCCCTTTTGACATCGAGGCATCACGTTAGGATCAAACCCATTGTGCAGCAGCAGCTCTGCTGTCAGGCCAAGCTCTGTTCAGCAGGAAACTCCTCACAGCTGCAGAACGAGGAGCGGCAGAGACTCTATGCTGCCGGCCTGGCACCCAAGGGATAAGGAGCAGTTGTCATGCTGGTCTTGAACATGTTGCTGGGAGTTGCTTGGCTGTCATCCCAAACTCCTCTTCCCTCCTAAGCCCACAAGTCCACTCCTTTATACTTTCTAAGGAGACTTCATCACCTTACGCACCTGCCTATCAGGTACATCCCTGACTATCACCATAATGCAAAACACCAAGTGAGTTCCTGCCTGCATGTCCCACGGCAGGATGGATGCCAGCCTTGCAGTCTCTCCACAGGGAACGAGTGTTGCCAGGCGGCTCTGGCTACCACCATCCTGTCCAGTTACTCACACTCAGTTGCTGACAAAAGTCTGGCAAGACAAAGCCACACTTTTTCCTGGACAGAAAGCAACTACAGGACCCCCTTGGCCTGGGGAGATTCTGCATCCAGGACCAGTACAGGATTTTGTTTCTTGGGATAGAGAGGACTGGGGGGAAAAGGGTAAAACCATCTGGGAACAAAGGAGAAATGCCTTCTGATGAAATTTGCTGTTGTTTTACAAAAATACCAGGGCTGAAGGCTGAAAGGATTTGTGTGACAATTTAACCCATGATGCCGCTGCATAGAGAGCTGGGGATACCCACTGAGAATGGTGGCTGAAATACTCCAGAATACTCCCAAATACTTTGCAAAATGTTAGATCACGCTTTTGCCAATTAATCTCTGCTGAGCACTTGGAGCCCCCTGGTCCAAGGCTGTTTTGTGCGGCCTGCTCCAGCACAGGGACAAGCTCTAGCCCAAACACTGCCTTTCCAATGGCAATTCCAGCACTGCCAGCTGGGTTTCAATGCTGAGGCTTCTTCAAAGTAAACAAAACCGCAACCTCCTCTGACCACCCTGTCCATTGTTGCTTCTGCTGGCTGCTGAGGGGCACAAGTCAAAGAAAGAGCCTTCCACTTCTGCTTGTGACAATCTGTGTTGAACTCCAGTCAAGTTAATTAGTGTCCTACAAAAGCACAAAATGTATATTAAAGGGGCTTCATAACAACATTCATGGAATAGGATCTCATAGAGGGAGAGAGATAAATGTGAAAGTATGGACTTAATTAAAGCTAATCTCCCTGTAATTATCTCAAATTAATGTGTTTTTGTAATGCCATGCCTACAGTAATCTGAGTTAATGCTTTTATATGTGTACGTTATACACATTGTTATATGTAACAACATGCAAATCACTTCAGGGCCATCAGCTTCTTATCACTTCTATCTATATCTTACAAGTTTTACTCAAAAAGTATTGCATCAAATAGCTAGACATTACCACTTATTTCAATTATGATCAAAATACACTTCCATGAAATCATGGGGCCATACACCCACCTGCATACACATACATTTCCTGTTCATGAACTCAGGCAATTCAGGGGTTAAAATCTCATTTTTCTCACCCCCAGCATTGTGAAATGTAAATAGGCCACTTGTTTTGCTGCTCTGCTCCATACATCAGCCACAGAGGGTCCAGGAGTTAGTGCTTAGCAGGCAATTTTGCTGATAATGCAGGAGGCAGAGCAGCCTGCTTGTTTACAGCCACATCACCTCTGCTGACAGAAGTAAAAATGGGCTTCTGTCAACGTCAATAAACAAATTAGAAACTGCTCTGGAGATACAAGAGCTCTGGTAGCCCCATTGCATCAACAGCCAAAGAAAGGGGGAGGACCAGATCCTTCCAGCAGCTGGCTGCAGGAGATGTGAAGGAGGACTTGCCTGCCTCTAATGCTGCTCCTCTCCAGTCCTGGCCTGGTTTGAAGGCAGCTCATGGACCCTGGCCAGGTGTGGACCGAGCAGGGCTGTGCTCCCTGAGCATGGTGGCTCAGAGCGTGCTGGCCTGGCTGACACTGATCATGCAGCTCCACCAGCCAGGAATGTATGTCCCTCAGCTGGCATGACTTGTCATCAAAACAACAGGTTTTCATTAGAAAATGCCAGTTCATCAAAATCAGTAGGCTTTGAACTAGCTGAGCAGTCTCTAATGAACTTCTGAGAAAAAAAGAAAGAGGTTTTTTTCAGGATCTGCTTCATTCCTTCCTGGTTTCTTGAGCTGCATAGCTGCCCACGACTTCCACAACTCTGCAGGGCTCCTAATATGTCACAACTCTGCTAGGAGCACACGATCGTCCACCCCAGGGGAAGGATCAATGACAGGACCAAAGCTCAATGGGGAGTGAACACTTTATTAAAATGGCGTCCCCTTATATAGGGTTAGCCGTGGAACATTCTAGAGAAAGGGAGGGATTAGGACATATAGGGAAGAAATGGGAGGAGAGCTCTCCATTAAAGGCAGTTAAGGGAGGTGCATGGGACTAATATGGAATAAAGGAGGGGCTATGGCCATACAAGGAAAACAAACAGGGATAGAAACTGGGGTACAAACAGTGAAAGTGATTTTTTCAAATCTCCCAACAATGGGATAATATGAACATGTAAAAAGTCCTGTCAACAATGGCAATATGTAGATCCGTATAAGTAAATAAAGTCCCAGTTCCGGTCAAGCTTCATCGTTCCTTTGGTAGGATTCGGCCAGGGTGTTTGCAAACTTCACATACAGGTCCATCTCCATTCCTGTAAGATCACCTCCCACATCTCCCCCTTCTTTATTTATTAAAAAGGCGTTTTTTAAGAATAGTTTCTTAAAACAAGCACAGAGGCATGAAAAAAATGCAGACAATAATAATTAATACAATAATAATAATAAAACAAGACATTAAAATCTGTCTAAGCCAATTAGGTAAGTTGGGTAAATGCAGCCAACCAAAAATATCAGGGGAATTATATTTAGGGGAGACATGAATGTCGTTAACTAGTTGTTTCAATTCATCAAGATGACTAGCAACTGATTGTGCATGGTCGGAAAAGTTCATGCAGCACATGCCCTCAAAATCTGACCATGCTGTAGAAGAAGGAAGTCAATGACTGCTCGATTCTGCAATGACACTTGTTTCAATTTTTTGGTGTCTTCTAATATTTCAGACTTTTCATTTTCTAGGGCTGAGAAGCCTGGAAAGGCCTAGCAGGAATGGAGCTTATAGCTCCCTGCAGCACAGGATAGAGCATGGCACCCTGGAGGATATCATCTCACACCAAGGACATAAGGGTTCTCATGCCCAGGGAACAAGGAGCCTGGATGCATTGAAGACAATGTGGATAACACAAAATGAAATTCCTGGAATAAAGGAGGATTATAGGAACACCAAATCCTAAACAACAAACTTAAACCTCAGGATCTCCATTCAGGTCTCATACTGTCCAAACTTCATTTTGAAATTGAACATCTGCTTTGTGGTCTGTGAGGAACAGGCTCACTCACCCTTGGGAAAGGAGAGTGTTCGAGCTTTCTAATTCTCCATCCTTTGCTCTCACTTCTTGCAGGAACTGTAGGTTTTCCTGTGGATTTCTTATGCAAAATTGCATTTCCCTGAGTGCTGCCTTCATGGTATTGAGGGCACATAATTTGTCCTTTTATCCAGGTGCTTATCTCTCTGTGTTTGATGTTTGTAAGAGCTATTTGCCAATGATTTCCAAGGTGTTTTAATAGCAGGTGTTGCTTCCTTTATGCATGCCAGAGTGAAATTGCTTGTATGAGAATCAGAGACAGCGAAATAAGAGACACACTGCTCTGGCTATGATAGTTTCTTCTTCTGGATAGACCATTCCTTCTACCACCCAGGGCAAGACTGGATGCCCAGTTGGGTGGGTCATTTAATGCTGCTGGAGGGAGCACAAGCTACTCTGCATAGTCCAAGGGCTTTCCATGCAAGGTAACAAGCCCACAGCCTTCACTGTCTTACCCATGCCGAGACGTTTGGACGCCTTTCCAACACTGAGCACTCGCAGCTCAGAGAAATATGATCCCCAGGGCTCACACCAAAGGTGACCTTCAGGAGCATTTTGAAGACCTGCAGATGTCTAGCTCCATCACACACACTTTCCAGACCCCAAAGGGACAAGGCACACGCTTGCAATCTCGCTTATAGCCTGAAGTGCTGTTGCTGGTTGATTACTTGGGGGTAACCATCTGCTTAGTTTTAAGCACCAGCTTGAATTAACATCCATGTCAGATATTCACACGTTCCTCCAGAGCTCTGGTTCAGCATCACATGGTGCTGCTGAGAGCAAAGGAGTTCCAGTGGCAAAGGGTGTCAGACCCCCAGCTGAGAACAGAGAAGGTGTCCCTTAGCTCCAAAGGCACTAAATACATCTCATTTCTTTTGCCTAAAGAAAGAAAAAGGAATGACATAGGGAACAATGGAGAAGAGAAGATGAGGAAAGATGATGGAGGGAGAAAAGGTTTCCCATTGTCACCACTGAGTCTTGGTGACTACAGCAGGGGTTATGAGATGACTTCTGATGTCAAATAAATCATGGCCTGATGTATCACCCTAATTTCCCTACAATTACTTGGTTACCAGACCACCTTGTTGCTATAGTGCATTAAAAGCACCTGCCAACAAGGTGATAGTATTGTGCCTCCAGCAGAAACAGGCAGAAGTCCTCACCATGCTCAGCACGGTGTCCTTTTTGGTCAAAAAAACATTAGAACCTTAGCTAGCTCACATGACATTTCTGCCCTCTGTAAGTAGGTGGCCACCCCCTCAGAAACAGAACAAATGCAAAAAGTAAAATGTTTAGAAAAGGTTAGGATTCAATAAATGGTGAGACATACACTTTGATTTGGGGAAAGGCGTGTGCTTTTCCCACCCCGATGGGCATAGTCTATTGAACTCAGAGAAACATGACTGCTCAGTCCTTTACCACCTTCTCTTTGGTTGTCTGCTTTTGCCATGTTTGCTCTGGCAGAGCAAGTTCTGCACTCAGTCACTCACATCCAGATGTCATGAGAGCTGATCAACACTGTGCACAGACACCCGAGCACAGAACATGCTCCACTTTACTGACTGACCTCCAGCTCCAGCACTCTTAGCCCCATTAATTTTTCACCACAGGAAAATTTGGACACTTGTTCCACTGCTTTAATTTTGATTAAAAATGTAGTTTTAATTCCACTTGTTATTTTGAAGAACTCGGATGGCTTTAACAGAGTTTTAAAAAAAAAATTAAATTATTTTTCATCTTCTAATTATTACATCAAGGCTTGAAAAATTACATATTTGCTACACTCCATGTTTCACATGAGGGCTCAATGCCAGTTTGCTCTTGGGGATTAAAGATAAAGCAAAGATGAAAGACTAAATGCAGTGCCGTGTGTTTGATACAGAAGCCAATGTACTGTTTCAAGGCATGTTTTAGACAAAGCCACGTGAACTGATTTGGACAGGAAAAGTCAGCTGTAGTCTGGGAGAATTCGGTGCTAACTGCAGCCATGATCACTCTCTCTCTCTTAATGGAACTTTATCAGAAAAACAAAAGCATCCTTAATATTCCTAGCACAAGCCAGGCATGGATCCAAAAATATTTTACCTCTGAGTAACTGGGGAAATGAGCTTTTCCACTGTGCATTCTAGTGCAGTGACTCACCAAGCAGCTCAGCCCCCAGCGTAAGGCATCCCTGCACAGTGATCCATCAGGAGCAATGCTCAGCCAGGCATATGGCATCACAGTCACAGGCTGCAAGCAAACTGAAGATTTATTTCACTACGGGTATGAAATGCCTATTTCATTACATCCACTATGCAGATGGGCTGTGTATATAATCTCAGAGAGCTCGAATTTGATATTAAAGCATGGTGAATGCTGGTTTTCCTTAAAGTTCTACCAGTATTGCATCAAATATCATTCACAACAAAGGCCTGTTCATGTCAGTTTGTGGTGGTTCCTCCCAAGTGGCATGGGGATCCCTTCTGTAAGGTACACACACGATAAATTCCTTTAATTCCTTAATACATGTATTAAGGAAGCAATGCTGATTGTTTAACAAATCCTAGGGCAACACACACCGTTAAAATCCAAAGGAACAGCTTGATGATAGAGTGGAGACAAGAGGAGACCTGCCTTCCTTACTCCCCTTTGTTTCTCCCCAGGAGTCAATGGATCCCCTCAGCCCAGCCCAGCAGCCCTCTGCCTTCTCTCTGGGCAGATTCAACTCACTGAACCAGCAGTATCCAACACAATGAGAAAAAAATGAGTAGTCATCTATTTCCAGGTTAGGAGTTGTGTTGTCCTGGCAAAGAGTCTGTGGAGCATGACAGCCAGGGCAAGGAAAGGGGCTGGACTGCAGGTGAGAAGTGCAGGGGCAGAAGATGGGAGCATGGTGAGGAGGTATGACCCCAGCTGTATCACTGAGCTGCTGCCCAGTTCCCTGCTCGGACCCAGAAGCAGTGGCAGCCTGGAGCTGGTCTTGCTTGCAGTGGTAAGCACAGGGCAGACCCAGATGTGCCGAGTCCTCACCTGCAGGGAAGTATGACCCAGCTCCCAGTCTGCTTTGTAAGGATTCAGGAGCCTGACAAAACTCCCGAATCATTGCCAATTATTCATGTGTCATTTTTGAACTGTTAACAATCATCTCATGGAGACAAGTTGTTCTGACAGTAAGACAGATACCTTGTTGTTGTTCAGCTAGAGAAGAAGGCATTTGCTTCTCAGTAGATATTACATGAAGTCCTGTACGACTCTTGCTTACCAGCCACCACCCTGAGACCTCATCCAAACCATACAGAAATCAGTGTTAGGACCTGCCAATTCCAGTCGCATTGGGACCTTTGGGTTTTTGTCAAAATACACGCCAGTGTAATGCAAGTCGTTACATGCCATATATCCTTTATAAAAGGAAGTCATGCACATACCTGTTTACTTGATGGTGTAGAATTTTGCAATGAATTAAAATGCCAACCTAAATTTCAAGGACTAGGCTGAAGTTATGCACAGAAGGTATGCAGACTGGGTGCAGGAAGTACCATGTCACTCACTGGTTTTGGGGAAAAGAAGACAATGGAAGATGTCCCTCATCTCACATTTGCTGAAGCATTTTTAAATGAATGAGCAAGATCTTTCACATCATGGTTAATTACAGAGATGAAAATATGTCTTTCATTGTAGCAGAGCAAGAGAAGTGAGATAAGAAACTAGAATTACAATACAACAGAGCTAATTTTGGAACTCAGCTGTAACTATGGCAACCTTCATTCACAGTATTTAACTGAGACTATAGCAAAATAGTGCACTTAGCAAGCCTGAATAAATAAGTTACTACATCATTGGCTTACAAACGCTTCAAAGACATGAACTTTTACAAAAATTAAACATTGTAAGAAGTTTGTATTTGCAGAAAGCATTTGGCATTAAGGGAGATATATTTCAGGAGGACAGGCAAAATAAAAAAAAAGAAGAAGAAAAAAAAAGGAGGAGAAATCCAAAATTAAGTATTAACATAAATTCTAATACAATGTCCTGTAACCGTGCAGTTACTGTTAAAAGCTGGCACTATTAGCAATAGCATTTTAGTTTGCCTTGATTGTATAAAATCAAAAGGTGACATGGCCAAATTCTTCTCTTACTGAAATGTATGCTTTTCCCTCCCACTTTCGTTGGCATCTGCAGCTTCAGCTTGCTGCATTGTCACAGTCCCCAGTTGCTTCCCATACGTAAGCTTAAATAAAGCAGTAGTGTGGTATTAACAGAAAACAAAACTAAACAGAAGCAATAGATCAATACAGTGACATTTCCTCTCTGCATCCAGCTCCTCTGATGTTCCTGGCTGCCACAGAGGTGCTTCACTCACCAGCTGCTCCCTGGTATGTGGCACAAACAAGCCTGTTGTTCATCTCGGCATCATACAGCATTTTTCTCTATTCTTCTGGTACAGAAACTGGCTGTAGCTTACAGAAGATAAAGCAAATGCATTAAAAATAATAATTTTCAAACATCAAAACTAAATCTTTCTTCTTTATAGAGGTGCTTGGTTTGAGACAGCTAGCGAACAAGTTTTTATTGAACATTATTTATTGATGTCCAGAAGAAGCCAAAGAATGCTCCAGATGCTGTATTTACTGCAACATTCACTGGACCAATGCATCATGTGGAGCAACTGCAACAGAGGTATGTTTGACAAACACTTACACTAATCCATAGCCACACAAACTTGGCTAGTGGTGCTTGCATGCAACAAACAAGAAATTTCTAGTTCACAGGGATGGGCAGATTTCTGGCAGGACTCATCACTGAATCTTTAATGGGGTCAGGGACATGTGGCTTCCCAACATCACACTACAGCTGATGATTTGGCCTTGGTAGCAAGATCAAACAGGCTTGGACACAGTCACAGAACACAAGGTAAAGGTGGCCAGGCACCTGGCAGAATTATGATTGCTGCAGGTGTGCTAAAATCATGAAAACACAAGAGTCTGGCACTGTGAGTACTGTAAAGATGGCCTTAAGGAATGACCCTGGAAAATGGTACAGTGTGAGAAGAGATTCGATCACACTACAGTCCCATTTCCTTTAGTCAAGTTTTCCTTGTTTCACGTACAAAATCCCTGTTCACAAGCATTACTGGTTATAAGCATGCAGGGAGGCACTTGAGCCCCAGTTTGTCTATTGTCATAGGTCATCCTTAAGTATTTGGGTAATAACCAGCCTTTTTTTTTTTTTTTTTCAGAAAGATCTGGCAGCAAAACAACATTTTTAAACTTTCCTTTTCTGACATAGTTGGAATGTTTGGGTGTGAGCCTTGCTGCAGTATGTGTTACAGCCTGAACGCTGTATAGCAAGCTCAGTGCCTTTGAGGACAAGCTGGGCACAGGGAGTGCACTTCTTGTGCGTATGGGAGCCCTGATATGCCACCATCTGGAAACAGTTCAGAGTTGTCGACGGCGCAGATTTGCTAATCAAAACCCCATGGCTGAAGGACACATAACACTGACCTTTACTACAGTCCTGGGAATGTTGCAGCAGCCTGAAATGACTTTGTAGAGGCGCTCCCACTGCTCGAGTTGGAGAAGACTCTTTGGCCGTACTGGTGGGGATATTGTGCCTCTGAACAAAGCACCTTTTTAATATGTACTTTTCAGAGAGAGGGCAGGAATTATCTATGATTCAACAGGGCTTTCAGATACTCTTCTAGATTACTACAGGGCTTTCATTCAGTTATGCAGACTTCCAATTAAAAGTTAATGAAAACTAACACACTTCTTATTTCTCCTGAGGCACATTTGCTCTCCTATTCAAACAGCTGAGAAGGGGAAGTCAGAAGAAAATTCCTACTTGTTTACAAAAGGTTCAGGGACTCTGAGAACTGTCTGGCAGCACATTCCTGCATCAAGACCGTTCCTGTAATTTGAATCAGTTGTGCACATTTTCCAAGTGTGTTTTATAGCCTCCTCCCACATGGCAACGTGTGAGCAAGTAAAGTGTCATTAGCTCTGATGGGCACCCTTTGACTAAATGGTATCCTCAAAAAGCTGACCATTGGAGAGCAGTAGAAATTACAGACTCATGTTTGGCACAAAGTGTCATATTTGCAGCTGTACTGACTGCCTGCCAGGAGCTGTCTGCCTACAGGACATGCTGTCTTCCAGTTGCTCGACCTAAGATAGTTCAAGAGGATAAGAGCAGTGTTAGAGAACTGAATAGACTTTCTCTTTGCAGATTTCTCTTTCTTGGTTTTACTGCTGTCCTCTCAGAGAAAGTGAGCTGGCTGCCATTCTCCAGGTGATGGCAGATTCAAGAAGTGGTTTCTAGATTAATTTAAGGCACTGTTTTTTGACTCAGGGTAAAGCATCCCTTCATTATTAACACGCAATAAAAAACCCCCACCTGCAACTCATATATTTTACCCATTGATACATGCAAATACAAACCAGAACAACTTGAATCCAGGAAAATCACTGGGATTTTTTTTTTTTTGCTGACATTTTTAAACCCTTACAGCTTCATAGACCCTGTTCTTTCTTATTCCAGCTCTTCTTTTAGCTGTTCCTATTTGATCCTAGCAATCACTCTAAGTCATGATGTTAGTACTGTAATAGACTCAAGTGTACAATTCCTTTATTTAAAAAGTTCTTGTTTTTCTGAACACAGCAAAAAGCAGGCAGGCAAACAGCGAGAGCCCACCTATGCTCACATTCAAGCCCTTTCCAGGAAGTTCTTTGCCCCAGCGTTCTCCTTCGTTTCAGTGTCAAGTCCCTGACCTCAGTTTACTGTGCCTTTGCATTTCCACTGTTTTTTTAAATATTTTTTTCCTTTCTTACGTGCACACACGTGACTTCACAACTTACACATGTGACTTAACCACTTTCTGTCGGTATCATTTACCAATACACTGCATAGCGAGCCTATCTGAGAACATGCTATTACTTAATTTTCTGATACTGATGCAATATTTTGGGAGGTGGATTGTACTGTTTTGGTTTTTAGTAATCAGAGTCATTTAACCGCTTTCTCATGCCGAACCAATTTATTTTATTTTTTTCTCATCCCATAACCTTTTCTTACTATTTTCAACAAGACTGGATGCGATCACAAGTTGATTACATTTTGCTGTCTGAAAATGGAAGTAAATTGCAATTCATCATCATCATCATGGCTAGACTTCGCGAACGAAGATTTGTGAAGGACTCTACCCACGCTTGCTACAAGCGCGCTGATGGCTAAAAAGGCCAATGCGAGTTAAAGTGTCTAAATTGCAATTGCACACGTGGAATTTTGCAAATGGCCGAAGTGATGCACGGGCTAATGGAAAGAACAGAAATACTCCCAGGGTGTGGCTTTGTATTCCCTCCTGCTCCCCCGGCCCCGCTGCAATGTCCCTCCCTGCTGCCAGAGAGACTGTTGTCTGCCGTCTGCCCTGCTCTGTGTAGTGAGCGGTCGGTGGAGTCACGTCCTGAACTGTTCTGTTAAACGATCCAAGATCAAAAGTGCTTTTGGGAGCACTTTCACTTTAAAGTACGGCCTGACACGCTCTTGTATGGGTGGTGACTCAGAGTGCCTGGGAGGGGACATGAAAGATGAAGCAAGAAAGAGCTTTCTATAAATGAGGTTACAGCTGGATGGCTTAAACTAGACAGAGACTCCACAGTTATTTGTTCTTGCACCTTTAACCTGCATGGCATCAGTATGACTGAGCCGGATTACACAAGAGCACAGTGACATATCACAACCTAGTTGTTCACTGGGTTGAACAAGGCACTCTGTGCACTTCGACCACGAACCTTATGTTTTCCATTGGGAACAAACGGTAAAGGACATTAATTGCTGTGAACACTGAAAACAAATGAGCATGAAGACTGTGCCTATGATGACAGTATTTGTGAATGCATTTGTTTCCTGAGGACTGGAAGTAAATATTTTTTTTTTGTCTCCTGTGTGAATGCAAGATTATATCAAAAACACACTTAAAAGAAACAGGAATATTGTGTGCTACAGGAGTTTGCTAAGGAAACTGAAATAGTGACTGAAGTAAATCAGTTCTTGATAATCCAAACTGTAATTTAAAACATAAATGCCTTTTTGAGCTCATCTGTTCTACGCTGAATAGAGCCCAGCATGTTTCAGTTTTAAAATAACTCATTCCCATGACCTTTGCAATTCACTACCTTATACAACAGCGCAAAACCAAGCTTCATACACATGACTCAGGCTGCCTTAGGGTTGCTGAAATTTAAGAAGGCAGCCTACGTAACATGATCACAAGTAAAAGTAAAATAGAAGACAGTTTATATAACATCCAGCCAAATTGGACAAACCTCTGCAGTTACACAAGGCTGCAGGCTGCAGAGATGTATGCGAAGTTCAAAGAAATTTTACAGAAACAACCTGATGAGGCTGGTGTTTAGCCCTGGTGTTTAGCCCTAGTATTTAGTGTCGACTAATGATCCAGCCAAAAATGATCCACAGGAAACGTGACGTGAGCTCCTGACAAGCAGCAAGGTGGCAGTCATCTTGTGCTTAATAAATGTCTTCCCGATGCTCCTAGATCTTTATGGAGGTTCCTTCCAGGCACAAGCCCATCTGTGCGGAAACCTGTGATCTTGTACCACCTCCCCAGACTGTGCTACAGGGATATCATTGAGCTGTGCAATTGAATATGCAGGTTATTCAGATTTGCAAGCCAGATCCAGCCTTGGGCTGGAATCCAGATCCAAGGACAGCACCAGGTGCCAATGCAGGGCAAAATTAGAGTGAGGATCCCTAAATGACCTTATAAAACCTCCTCAGGACAAGAAGGGCACCCCTAAAGCAGGCCTGCTATAAATGGTCACAGTCAGGCCTTCTCTTTTGGTTAAACACCTTGCACAGGAGCACAGCTTTGTTCTGCTGAGACGGAGAGGATCTCTCAGAGGGAGTTGGCTGCCTCCAGTTCCTGGACACAATAAACAAACCTCTGGCTTTGCTTGTAAGACACAGTGTTGCTCTTTCTGCTGGTCTCTATCTTTCTGTAATAGTGGCTAAAGCTTGTAACTGTAAAACACTGATAGAATTGTCACCTTCGTTCCACACTGCCTGTTTTTCCAGGCAAGTCCTGTTACTGTCTGGCTGTAGGTCAGCTGAGGTGAGGGCAATCCCTTAGCTTGCAGTGAAGACTGGTCCCTGACTCACCAGGAATCCACCACTCCTTGGCTCAGAGGCAGCAGCTGGGATTCAGTAACCTTCTGCCTAGGCACTTGCCTGGAAAACTAGAGTAATTTACTGGATCCAACCACAAGGCTCCATATCTTTTTCAATTATTATATCAGTTATATATTACTTTGACTGTATTCTCAGTTATTTGTGGCTAGACTTGAGCTAACTTGTTTCCAAGCCATTAGGAAATTATTTCCTTGTTTTGAGAAGCACATTGTTTAGGGATGGGCAGACAAACCAGACTGCAGGTAAGAGGATAGACAAATACATTTTTGATTTGTTGTTTAAAAATATAAATTAAACACATAGTATAAAGCAAATAGTAAATATATGTAGATGGGGTCACTTGAGATAATAAGTCTATTTATCAACTAAGGAAAACAGTAACCTAACTCATCTTTCTTCCACTAAAAAAGCACAAATGCTTATATTTTTTCATCAAATATAAATTTCAAACCCCAAAGGATACAGCTCAGTCTTATTTTTCCAGCATTTAGGCAAGGCTAAACTTCAGAAAAATAAATAGGAGTGACAAAATGGTCATTTTTGTCTGGTATTCTTTCTAAACTTCCTTGTTTCAAGTGGCAATGAGACCTGATCTAACCCTGGGCCCCAAGACATCTAAGAGATTGGTTCAGAGTCTCTTGGTTCTAAATTGAAATTTCTAATTTTATCTTCCATAGCTACTTCCCACTCCAAAGTACACCCTCATGCTATGAAGGTAACACTGGTACTTCTGGTAATTGGCACTTGTTGCTCTTCCTCATTGCTGGAAAAGTTATTAGTCTTTAACATCTACATTTGCCTAGAAAGATCTCAACTCAAATGAGCCAGCTGTTTCTAAAGACCATCTTTCGACTCCAGTGACCTCAAGCAAAGACAAAAGGCTGTATCCAATTACCAGCCTCTAAACAATCTTTGATTTCAGAAGTATCGTACCTGATAAAATGAACCCAGGATATCATTGTTCCGGCAGTATTAGGTAAATCGTATTTTGTCTGTTGAAAAGTGTAGGCTATTCTCTGTATGGGAAAATGCTGACAGATTCCCCTTCCAGTTTTAATCTCTGCTACTTCCTCTGGAGTCTATAGAATCTTTTGCATGGCAGCCATAATAACTGCAAATGTAGTTACTTTTTTAAATGACTGTAACAAAGACATTTGAAAAATGCACATCATGAACTACATCTGGAAAAGGGATCAGACCCTTCAGAGCCAAGATAATTCCCGGATTCAACCTCCTGATATCCCAAAACTGCTTCTTCACAACACAGACAACTGATAATGTTCTAAGTATAACTCTTGAAGCTGGCCAAAAAATTATTTTCCAACAACATTTTATGACAGAATTTCCTTTACTTCACCAAGTTGTCAGAATGCTGTATTCCCCAAAGTGAATACAGACCCTAAAAGACCAACCCAGGTGAAGGGTGCAAACTAGTGCACAATTACTACCAAATGCAAAAACTGCATTTAGTTCTCTGCTAACAAGATGGGGATCAACATATAGTATGGAGCAAAGAAGACCTGAGGGGCAAGAGGCAACAGATGCAAGCTGAACAAGGAAAATTCTGATTAACTACCAGCTAAAAATCTTCACAATGGAAGTGGTGAACCACTAGAACTGGGGCCCAGGCAGACTGGAGCACCTCAGTCCTCAGAGACGTCCAAAACAGGACTGGCCAACTCCCTGAACAACCTGACCTAGCTTTGAAGGTGGCCTTGCTTTGAGCAGGTCCTATTTGACCTCAATTACTCTATGATTCTGGGAAGCTGGCTTCGAATGGTTGAATGACTCAGAACCATTGCTTCATTTCAGAAAGCAACTGAGAGTGAAGATACAAAGGGCCTCTGGGGCAGATAAAATAAAGTAAACTATCCCTGAGTCTCACAGTGATAGCAAAATACCCACCAAAAGCAATTATCTGTGATCCCCCATTGGACTTGCCTTTAGAAAGGGAAGTGGGAGACATCAATCATGTACCACCAGTTTCCTCAAAAGCTAATACTCTTGAGGTGTTTTTCAAAAATCACCTTTTGCAGGGCTCAATGTAAAATTTCAGAAACATCCACTGTACTTGGGAATCCAGCAGCAAACACTCACTGAGAGGGCAGCAGAACACTTGAATGTACAACCAAACCCTCCCTTTGAAGCGAACTGAAAACTAAATGCCACTGCTGTTTGCAGGTACTCCAACTGCTCTGAAGTCTACTGACACATTTATTTTTGCCACATAATGCTCCTAGTTTCCACTAAAAATAAATTACTGCTCTGTGCACCTGCAGACTTGGCTGCTGTTACTGCTTCTGTAATGCTCTCAGGAAAGGAAAGAAGACAGTTTAGTCTTGTCCTATTCTTCTTGTTTATCCAGTACATGGTATGTTTTTCTCCCTTATTTCCCCCCTTCCTAGGCTCTTCTTTTTTACGCTTTCAAAACTTGTATGACTTCTCTGTCTTTTTTTCCTGCTCTAGGTTGGTATGGCAGCATGCCAACTGGAAGTGTTTGATCTGTGCACTCAGCTTTGAAACAGGTTTTAAGAGCAACTGCTCCTTCCAACAAGCACAGGAACAAAACAGCATTTCTGAAACATTGTGTGCAAAGATATCGTAAGAATGTTAAGGAGGCAGTATTACCCTATGCTTCTGAACTAGCTTTCAGTAAAATGAATCAATAAAATTGAATAAATAAAATATTCATATGTTAGACACAAGAACTTATTTAAACTAGAAGGTTATTACCAACACTTGATTTCAAATGAAAATGGGTTTTGATGCTCTGTAATGGAGTTTCTCTGGAAATGTGTGTTAGGGTAACTAGTGCAGCAACAGGCACAGTGGACAAGAACTGATGTCTTTTGTCACACTCAGTTGATAATCCTTTCATTCGGGGAAACAGGGAGACTTTGCATACCGTGAAGCAGTTACAAGTGATTGCTTCTCCATCAATCTCTGACATAAAATGTGGGACGACAGGTTTTTATTCATTAAAATAATTTTTATTCTTTAGAATCAGCACAAATGGACTCTTGCTCAAAGTTCACAAAAAGGTTTTGGCAGCAGCAAGATGAAGAGAAGGAAAAGTTAACTTTCCAGTTAGATTGCAACATCCAGCTTCTGGAAGACCAGCAAACTCACATCAGCTTGAGGAGCAAAATATCAGCCAAGTTTTAGTATTTTGTCTTTCATTTGTAGGATTTATATGTGACTGCTAAGGCCAAATCCTCATTCAGTATTTTAAAATTCAGGTTTTGTCTATTGTTCAGAGATATGTGGTATCAACAGGATACTGTAAGAGAAGGAGCCACAACTTCCAACACAAGCTCTAAAAGTAGCTCTTCTTCTGGCCTTATCAGGAAATCAGGAACAGAAAGGGATAAATAAATAAATAAATAAATGTACAGAGCAATATAACTCTGATTTCACAGCAAATTATGGAGAATCAAACTAATGGGCACAAGATGTTCTGAAGACCAAAAGTATTAAATGCTAACTATTTTGAGATTTTTTTTTTCTCAGTAGGCAGTTCTGGAGACCAACAATCTCTGCAGAATTCACTCATGAATCCACTCTACAAACTCTGTACTTACTGTACTTACAGTCAGGAATACGAGGTGATGGGGGGCAACTTCTACTCAATCCATTTCTGTATATCTACTCATAAAACTATCGCTCAAATTCACCCTGGCAGAGGTCTGTCTTCCCACAGCCTTCTACCTTCTGACAGGTAAGATGATGCCTTAACTGTGCCACTGTACATAGTCTATAAGAACATTTCTAAACTTGGGGGCTTTACAGTCACTCTTGCTGCAAGCAGAAAATTATGTAAACGGTTGTTGTTTCAGCATATTCTGCCAATCTATTTCTAACCATGTGCTGCCATTAGAAAGGAATGCAAATTATTCATCTTCCATGCTGTTTAATGAAGTCTTTAATGTACAATGGTGTCTGTCAAATGCCTTTTTTTGGTTTTAATTCTAAAATAAACCTCAAAGCGAAAATGATGGTGAAATGATTCTTGGTAAACAAATGTCCCAAATGTCCCCAAAGTCACCCATAACATCAATGAATTAACATTATAATACTCTCTGTTTTCTACTACTGCTGGGGAGGACTCACATTTTAAGGATGGCATCATTTCATATTTCTAGCTGGTTTTCACACAGAGGGTCACAGGGCAGTACTTTCCACACTCTTACCTCTCAAGTACAGCTCACTAGTGCAGATTTTCTTTTGTTTCCTCTACTGGTTTTGGTACACAGCTGTACACACCCTACCAACTGGGTAAAGATGCAAGTATAGTCAAAATCTATGTTTTGTTAGAGGTCCTAAGGGAATGCTAATTGCAACACCCTGAGGCTCGCTGAACATCTGCTGCCAACAACACATAGGAAAGTGGGCATCCCGGCCACTCTGAAAATAGAAAGGCATGAGAGCACTGGCATCTATCAACAGAGAAAGAGATCATCGACTGTTGAATTTATATACTTTCCCTATTCAGAAATTCACAGGAAGAATGAGGCTGGATCAGAGTATCTCAGAAGCACGTGCAAAATTTAGCGTTGCCCTAGAGATGTCAGTGAGGACAGGACAGTAACAGCGGGGAGAGAAAGGGCGTAGGGGAGGCTGCTGCTCCTGCTGCACTGCTAGGAATGAGAGGCGCTGCTCTTCTGGGGAAGGTCTTGGTAACCACTGCCCTCAAACCACTCCTCGCTGGCAGCGGCAGCAGCCAAGGTGGCTTTCTCAGGGCAGAGGTCCCTGGACATTGGCATTCCATGGTAGCTTTGCCTGGAGGGATTCTGGTGAAGACAGAACACCACGGGGCAAATTAAAAAAAAAAAAAAACAAAAAACAAAAAACACAACAAACAGAAAAAGCGCATGTTGCAGTACAGACTTGGATCGTCTCTTGAGGAGTTAAGGTGTTTGGTGACTGTTCACCTCATGAATAATTCAAGTGGAAAAAAAAAAGCCAGCCCATATATCCCACTCTTTAAAATTAATTCAGAGTAAATATCAATACGCCTCACAGACGATTTTTAGACATTTTCCCATATTCAGTCTCCGTAACAGGTAAGTTACGTGACTCTAGTTCTTGACCAGCGTGGGAGGCTCTCTCTGGGCAGAGAGTGCCCCAGTTTAAGGGACAGGCTTCTCAGTGGTCTCTTGCGGAGTTAACGTGCTTTGGGACTGTTAAAAGGCACTTCACCAATATTTCAAGGGGGAAACACCCCCGCATTTGCCCCTGGAGAAACCCGCGCCACACCGCGCTCGCCCTCCCCTCACGCTCAGCGCGGTGGGGGGTGGTAGTGGGGGTGGGGCGGACACGCCGCGCGCCGCCGCCGCGTTCGCGCCATCCCGCCCCTGCGCGGTGCGCGCTCACGCAGCGCCCCCTCCTCCCTCCGCCGCCCGCCCCCACGCGCGCTCCCGCAGCCCCCACGTCACGTGATCACCTTGCCCTCC
>VZRE01002224.1:158159-223518 GCA_013396775.1 Cephalopterus ornatus
CGCTGCGGAGCTGGCTCGGTCCCGTCGCCGGGCGGGCGGCGACACCGGGCGCCCGCACAAGGGCTGTGTGTGCGTGTCTCCTCTTGTCTGCCGTCTTACCTCCGTGCCGGAGCTCTCCGCCTTCTCTAACAAACTCTCTGCCTTGCTTCTACCCCCGCCCCCCGGGCTTCTGCTTTGTGGATGTTGGCGGCTTCATGTTGTGACAGGAGAATGTGTGTGTGTCCTGGGCCCAGGCGGATCGGTATGTATCTCCCTGCGTGGAGCGATGGGCTCGGGAGTCGGATGGGACCCGGGGAAGGGGCTGCCAGGCCGGGCTATGTCCGAGGGCTGAGGCCTGGGGGGAGGATTAACGGTGCTGCTTGGGTTCGGTGCTTCTTGTTCCTCCTCCATACCCCCGTCCTATACAACAGGCTCGTTCAGGTCTGTCAGATGTAGGAAAGGCACCCGGGAAGTGTTATTACCTGAAGCCCTGGGTGTCTTTGGCACAGTGTTATGGAGGAACCTGTCTGTGCTGTGTCAATTGGCCTTACTAGTACAGCTAGAACATCCCTTAATTAAACGAAGGGGTATTTTTTCTGGTGTTTTTTTTTTTTTTTTTTTTTTNTTTTTTTTTTTAGCGTAGTAGTATAAAACCCATAAACTGACCACCTGACTCCTTATTGGCTGTATTATGTTTGCGGCTTGAAAAGTAACATTTGTATTCTGTTCTGTGCTTGGAGAGGTGTTTACTCTGCATCAGTTCTAATCTCTTGACAAATCTTGATTGAACTGTAAAATTTCTACTTCACTTATTTTCATTCTCTGCCATCTTTTGATCAACTATAATGAACTTGGGATCTTAAAGTAATTATTTAACGGTTAGATGGAGTGTCAGGTTGTATTTGGGGCATCTGTGTTGTGGGGATAAATGGGAGAGACTTAGAATTTCAGTTCAGGTTGGGAAACTTGAAATTTTGCACTTACTTCATGGACTTCATATGATTTATTAAATCTGGTATGTGAAACAGACTGATCTCCTAAGCTAATGTAGATCTACTGTAAATGATACAGGCCATGGATTATTTGAGGCCAACTTTCTACTACTTCCTTTTGGATTTCATGTAATATTTAATAAACTAATGATTAAAAATCAGCAAAATATTCTTCAGTGGCACTGCAGAGCTCTTACAACAGTGGTACATTGGTATTTGTGCTTCATCATGGACCAACAACAAAACTGTCAGAACAGTTGTGGCACCCCTGAGGGTCAGCACTGAACACAAATGTTGAGCAGTCAGGAGAACTTGATTCAGTTGGAGTCTAATGGGAGACCAGTGCTGAATCCAAGGTGCTGCTGTAGGCCAGGCACATCCATAGAACCTTGAGGTTACAATTCTATAAGCAAAATTGTTGCTTTTAAATGTCACCTAAAGAAATATACGTAACTGTTACCAAAATAGATCCCTTATAATTAGAAGGCAGTGAATATTTGGAGTTGCAGTCTACTGCTGTCATGCTGTGTGTGTATGTGAAGCCTGGACTGGAGAAACAGACTTTGAAAAGCAAATGGGTAACATAAAGTTAGTATTCATCTGGAAGTTTGAGCCATTGTGCTGCTGCTGAGCATCTGGACTACAACCAGAGCTCTTCCTGGTAGCTGCACAACAGAAAACTGACCAGTTCAGTCTTCACAGCTGTCAGTGGGAGACTTGGAGACGTCAGTGGACAAGATTTTTTGTCAATGTAAGTCAGGAGTGGCAGTCACTCATTAAGACTGAGAAGCAAGTGGAGTAATAGCAACATGAATTCTACTTTGCTTTTGGCAGTTGTGTATCTTGCAATGGGGAAATGGACTCCACTCCAGGTTACATAAGGAGAGCAAGCAAGCTTGGGGAGAGGAATGTGACTTGCTTTCCTCTCTTGAAACAGAGTGAATGGGGTGAGGTTTCATATGTTTCTAGACACTTCTCAGCTGGTCTGGGTGATCAGAGTCCTATGGCTGAAGCTATGGAAAGCTCAGGGAGTAGAGCATTTACAGAATGCAATTCCGCCTGTGTATTGCACAATCCTGTAGATTGAGTATTGGGGCTTGCTGCATATTTTATAGCAGTTGTCTCATCTGAAATACTGTAGTGCCTGGCTAAAAAAAAATCAGTGACTAAAGCACCTTGCATAACACAGCAATATCCATTTTTTCCAGTAAAACAATTAAATCTGAGATAGAATGGTGCTGATAGATTAGTACTTATGACTGCAATAAGCCTTCTAATGGTCTTTTCTGAGAAGAAGCTTTTATGATGGAACTTGATCATAAAAGTTAGAGAAAATTGAATTCCACTTAACTGTGTGTACTTCTCAAAAGGCACAGTTCAATTCAATTTCCACTCTGGAATTGTTTTCTCAAGTATGACACTGTGAAAGACTTCCTGATAATGAGGCATGGTGAATAAGACTTTTGAGAGATACTCACACTAATATTGTGGTTTGGTATGTAAATGGGGAAAAGGAAGAGTATTTTAGAATGATCTTTCTTCAAGGGAATGAAAAATAAAGAAACCTTTTAGATGTGGCAAGTAGTAGAATTTTATTTGATACTGAACTTAATAGTTTATCTTAACACTGAACTAACATTAGCCTATTGAGCAGGGTTCTCTTCTAGTCATGGAAGCAAACACAGTTTGGATGTAGTTCAGCTGAATAGCTTCTTAAAGTGTTTTATAATCCTAAAACTCACTGGAGTAGATGAGCTCTTAGTAAGATGTGGTTACATAAAGAATATCTGCTCTTTATGACCTGCTGCTTGCTTCTGTCATCTAAACCATCTTCATCTTAAACCCAGTTGTATGTCATCTTGAAGTTGTTCTTGAGTCTTACTGTTAGATGCTTTTTCTTCTTTAGCCTTACAGAAAGACAGTTTTCTTCCCTGTGTGCCACATCTGGCTCTGACATCTGTGAAATCACTAGAAAAGCGAATACCTATGAAAGCGCTGTAATAGGTGGCAATACTGTAGAGTGCTCCATGCTAACTGTTGTCCTAAGTTCTTTGAAGCTTTCTTGTCTGTCTGGGTGTTTTCATTTCCTGCCTGCGATCTGAGTGGATATAAGAGCTAAAATATCTATTCTGAACTAAAGTGTGGTATAGCTTTTTTGTTACAGCCCACAGTAGTGTCTACAAACACCTCTTAATGCCTTTCCTTGTCAAGTCCACTGAAGCTACAAACTTCATACAATAAGGAACTTGGTTAGGGGCTGTAAACATCTTGACACAGAATTTGTGGGGGAGGAATCTGTTGGCTGTCCCTGTAAGCATAGTTGTTCTCTTGTCTTTCAGCAATTCCAGTCCGAAGCTCCAGGCTACCATTGTTGTCTGATGCCATGCCAGCACCAGCTCATCTGTTCCCATTGATTCGTAACTGTGAGATTAGCAGAATAGGCAGCACTGCGTGTTACTGCCACCATAGACATCTGTGTTGTTTGTCATCTCATTTTGCTCACAGTCACTTCAGATATGCACCGAAGAAGAAATTTGCGGCACTTTATAGGCCAAAGGAGAACTTTAATCACTTCATTCACACAAGGGATCATGCTTCTGCGCCACAGAGGTTTTACCTCACTCCTCCACAGGTCAACAGCATCCTGAAGGCAAATGAATACAGTTTCAAAGTCCCAGAATTTGATGGTAAAAATATAAGTTCTGTTCTTGGCTTCGATAGCAACCAACTGCCTGCTAATGCTCCAATAGAGGACCGGAGGAGTGCTGCCACATGTTTACAGACAAGAGGGATGCTTCTGGGTGTGTTTGATGGCCACGCAGGCTGTGCTTGTGCTCAAGCTGTAAGCGAAAGACTGTTTTACTACATTGCTGTCTCTTTGTTACCTCATGAGACATTACTTGAAATAGAAAATGCTGTGGAAAGTGGCAGAGCTTTGTTGCCCATTTTACAGTGGCACAAGCATCCCAATGATTATTTCAGCAAAGAGGCTTCCAAGCTTTATTTCAACAGTCTGAGAACTTACTGGCAGGAGCTGATTGATCTCAACAGTGGAGAGACTACTGATGTAAGAGAAGCTTTAATTAATGCTTTTAAGAGGCTTGATAATGATATTTCTTTGGAAGCTCAAGTAGGAGATCCAAATTCTTTTCTCAACTATCTAGTACTGCGAGTGGCATTTTCTGGTGCAACTGCCTGTGTGGCCCATGTGGATGGTGTTGACTTGCACATTGCAAACACAGGTGACAGTAGAGCAATGCTTGGGGTTCAGGAAGAAGATGGATCTTGGTCTGCAGTTAATTTGTCCTATGACCACAATGCACAAAATGAACATGAAGTGGAACGTGTGAAAATGGAGCATCCAAAATCTGAAGAGAAAAATCTTGTGAAACAAGATCGTCTCTTGGGTCTCCTGATGCCTTTCAGAGCTTTTGGTGATGTGAAGTTTAAATGGAGTATCGAACTGCAGAAGAGAGTAATAGAATCAGGCCCAGATCAGCTGAATGACAATGAATATACAAAGTTCATTCCTCCAAACTACTTCACTCCCCCATACCTCACAGCTGAACCTGAAGTCATACATCACAAATTACGGCCACAGGATAAGTTTCTGGTTTTGGCTACAGATGGGCTGTGGGAGACAATGCACAGGCAAGATGTGGCTAGAATTGTAGGGGAGTACCTCACTGGTGTTCACCACCAACAGCCAATAGCTGTTGGTGGCTATAAGGTAACTTTGGGACAGATGCATGGTCTCTTAACAGAAAGGAGAGCGAGAATCTCTTCAGTATTTGAAGATCAGAATGCAGCGACTCATCTGATACGACATGCAGTGGGTAACAATGAGTTTGGAACCGTGGATCATGAGCGACTGTCCAAGATGCTTAGTCTTCCAGAAGAGCTGGCTCGAATGTATAGGGATGACATTACAATTATTGTGGTGCAGTTCAATTCACATGTTATAGGTGCATGTCAAAATGAGGAACTGTGAATTTAATGCAGTGAACTAATTACCAAAGTTGTAACAATGGCCAGTATGAGCAGCAAATTAAAAACATCCACCCAACAATAAAACCCAAAAAAGCCTTTGGCAAAGAAATTGTTTGTTTGCTAGATTCAGCATATCCATTGTTCCTGCCTTTCCCCAGAGTTCTAAATACATGGGAAGTGCTATTGACCTAATACAAAACTTGAAGAGGATGTCACAGTTTGGGAAAAGAGGCTTTTATAACAGCTTTGCACTGTTGGTTTTGTGAATGCTGCTAGAACAATGTCTTGAATCTGGCAGATTTGGCTGAGGGAGGGAAGTAGGATGAAGAATTAACTATCAAATATCTGCTCTATTCAAGAAGCAAAGCCTGTTTAAAAAATATCTGCAAAAATCTGTAAGAAGAGATGAGTAAAAATGTTGCTGAATTTTTTTACAGGGCTAATTCTTGCTATGGTTATGTGTGAATGTATTGTCTGTTGTTTCTCCAGTGCAGAAGGTCACTCTAACCAAGTAAGTCTTCAGTGCAACAAAGTTGCCTCACTTTCGTATGGACAATGTCATTGACATAAGGATATTTGTCTAAGTGTTGACTTTCAGTGCAGGTCTAAGCCATAATCAATACCTGAGATTGTTACAGCTTGATCATAATCTTATGCATGGTAACTTCTAAATTTCTTGTGCATTAATACTTGGCTGTGGCTTTCTGATCGACCCGTAGGGCAATAATACATTACAACATGCAGCAAGATACCAGATAACTTTATAGAGGACTTCAATTTGCACTCTTTCAGACTTTTCAGAAAGTCAGTGTTGGTTATGGCTATGTTTGCTTTCCTAAAGGTTATGTCCTTCATGGACTCCACCCCTATCTGGTGTTGCCTGTCTAGTAAATAAATTTTCACCTGAAAAGATCAGGAAATCATTGCTAACCTCTTTGTGGCTTTTTAGTTTGCACTCATTTTCATTTTGGCAATTTCAAATAGTCACATATCGGAAGTCCCTCACTTGAACTCGTATTTCTATGTTGGGTTAAAAACTACAAATTACAAAAAATTCAAATATGGCTTGTAAATAGCATTTTAATTGGGAAACTAACTGGCATGCATGTGTATGTTCAGTGGCTATTTCTAGCAACTTCTTTTAGTTGTGTGTTTCTGGATAGCTGCTTTATGCATGTTCTTACAGTCCAGAATGCTATCACAGAGCAATCTCTGAAATGGGTCTCTCTGTCTTTTAATGGTTTAATTGGACCCTAAAAGATTGGCTATACTTGTGTGCCTGAAGTTGTTTGGCTTGTAATTATAGAAAGTAGGGAGTGACAGCTAATTGGTCATCCTTGTATCTAATTGGTATGTTGCATTGTATGCAGATGTATTTTAACTTGGCCTTAGGTTAAAAACTCAAATGCTGACTGAAATACTTAATGATTGAGAGAACACATGCAACTTGATTCCTGTGTTGCAAAGAACAATGATAGGTCAGCTTATTTCACTTTACCAAAGTGTTTCAGTTAAAATACCTCCCTAGCCTTCATCATAGCTAGTTAAATCAACACTTTACTCAATTAACCAAAATATGCTAGGTTTCTAAAGTGGCATTTTCACTACATGTAAATCTTGCCAATTAGTGCTACTGTTGCATAGGATACACTTATTTTGAACAACGAACCTGTCCTATAGTAAACATTGGCTCCTCAAACTCATAAATGCTATGTGTACTCAGTGCCTGCAGCTTTAGTATGGCTGTTTCTTTACCTGACCTTAAGTATCAGTGTTCAATATTGCTGTAAGGTTAATGATATCTAAGTTCACATTCAAGATATGCACAACCCTTCTTTATTTGAAGGGAAAAAGGGAACTCTAAAACGCTTAGACAATTACTGGCTGTTGACATTGCTTCTGTATCTTGTGTTTTGGTGACTGTGTCATTAACTAGGTCAGTAGATTTTGTTCTAGCATTCAAATGCAGTATGTAATCTCAGCTGTTGCAGTATTTAACTTTCTTACTTTTTTTTACTGTTAAAGCTCTATTACATGTATTGATGTACTTACCCTATGATTGTTAGTATGGGTTTGGTACAAGTCATAGCTAAAAGAAATGCACATTGGTCCCATGGATACAAACTTTATTGAGGAAAAGCTGCTTTTTGTAGTAAAGATGCATATGTATATATATAGGGTCAGACAAAAGAATATTTATGTATTGCTTGGAGACTTGCTCAGTATGTATGCAGTGAACAGAAGCAGCATAACTGCCTGCTGAATGGGTGGTCTGAACAAACATCTTTTAACAGATTCTAATAAAATGATCAATTATGCAAAAATCCACGTGTGTTGAATTGATGTAGAATGTGATTTCTATTCTGCTAAGACTGAGCTTATGAACTGCTTATATTTCAAGACTTTGTTCCTATGTGTTGTCCCTGTTATGAATAGAGCAGATGGCCAAACAAAGTGAAGTATAAATGGAAACAGACTGAGAGTTGAACTTCTGAGCTCTTAAATGCCACTGTGAGGCTTGAACACCTACATCAGGCATGCTGGTGCTGCCTCCCCCAGGCAACAGAACTCAAATCCTGCCATCAGTATTGCTGCATGTCTCTGTGTCCAGCACCTCAGGAATACCTTCAGGAGCAGTGCTGCTGGTGAAACAGCATAATTTGAGATCAGAGCTGTGTACTGTACTGTGTATAGAGCAATGCAGCATTTAATAAGCAATCTAAAACATGCGTGCAGATTAAATTGGCATAGGAATGAACTGATCATGAACTAAATGGAAACAGCTCTTCTGCTGCAGGCTGCGGACATGTTTGCATTGTCTACCAGAGTTGTTGCGTTGCAGAAAGTATGGTTATTGTGTTTGTAAGGGGGATGCTGTGATTACTTTTCCAAATAAGGATTTCACAGCTGCAAATACATGGCTCAACCAAGGAGGGTGGCTGAATCTTGATAGTCAACAGGAGACCTCAAGTTCACCTTAATCTTTAAAACTCTTCCTGAAGAACATCAACAGAATTGTTTAACAGTGATACTAGGTGAGAGGGGAATGGGAGATCTGTTAGTCTGTGTTTTCAACTTAAGACTCTAACTCTTCCCTTGTGTTCAAAGTGGTATCTCCATTGTATTTTCTTTGGACAGTATTTTACAACTACTGCTGTGATAACTTCTGTATTCTCAGTTTGCTGTATAATCACTAAGGTTGGAAAAGACCTCTAGAGTCATTGACTCAAACTGTTTACCTATGGTTGCCAGGTCCACCACTAAGTCATTTGATGAATGAATTTTTCGTAATATCCAATCTAAACCTCCCCTGTCACTACTTGAGTTAGTTTCCTCTTGTCCTATCACTTGGACTTGGTACCTGGGAGAAAAGTCTGACTCTCACCTGTTTACAGGCTCCTTGCACGTAGTTGTAAAGAGCAGTAAGATCCCTCCACTGAGCCTCCTTCTCTCCAGACTAATCAACCCCTGCTCCCTCAGCTGCTCCTCCTAAGACTTGTGCTCCAATGTCCATGTGTGATCTATGTGCATGACTTGGTGAGCACAGAACTTAATGAAGTATTTTCCTTTTCTACTCATTTTCTCATTGTAGGGCAGAGTTTTGCATATAGCAGACTTGTAAAACACAAGGGTGTAGTCTCAATGTGAGATGCTGTTTAAAGTTAGTCTCTTAAACTCGCATCTCTCTGCTTGGAACAATTCTGAAGTGAAACGTTTCTGGTAACTTTCTGATAAATACTCTGCAGAAGGGTTAGGCTGCTCTGTTATTCCTCACAGCAGAAGCATATTTGTAATGAGATTACCTAATGTAGATGGATAATTCAAGTTTCTGGTTCTAAGCATCTGTGGTGACCTAAGCTCCCTGATGCAGACAATCTGTGAGGTTTCATGACAAACAAACATGTGCTTTCTGATTTGCACCAATGACTGTTGTGACAAAGATGATTACTCATAAGTGCTGCTGCATGGCAGTCCAAGAACAGTGCTAGCACAAGACATTTTGAGATGCCAAGGTAGTTGGCATCTTTTAGTTGATATACTTGATCCTATGGAAGAAACACATGCAGCTTCTGATTATTGTTCAGTAATATATAAATAGAAACAAAATCTGTGGAGTTGGAGGATGAGGAAACACATAGGTTCACCACTTAGCTATTAAACATTAATGACTGAGGGGGTGTTTTTAATTAAATTGTTGTCTTATAAAAACCAAAACCTGAAAATAATTGCTTTTACCATGGGAAATAGGTTCTTTGGAGAGAGGAAAATGAAAACAGACCAAATCATGTAATTAATCCTCTAAGTTGTCAAACCAATTTCAATTTTTGTCCTTCTGTTTGGTATCCCATCCATCTGAATGCTGAAACACAACTTGTGTCAGTTGTACAGAGTGTGTGGTTTCTTATTGAAGCTTACGTAGAACTGTACCCAAAGGCCTCCTTGACAGGTTTCAGTAGTAGCAAGTTGCCCACCCCATTGACGTGATGGCAAATCTAGAGTTGTATTTGCAATGCAATAGATAAGCTAGTTATGCTGTTTACACCTTCTGTTTTGTTTGCTGCTCATATGTGTTTTAGTAATAAATTTCTGGATAGTAGCAAAGGATAACCCACCTTTCATAAGTGGCTCACAAATGCAGTGGAAGTTGGTAGGAGCACTGTGTGGCAAAAGCAAAAGCACTCTGAGATGGTAAATGGTTCTGCAGGGTCTGAGGGTAAAAATCCAACCCCAAACAACTTATCTCATGTATTGATCAACGTGTAAGTCTTCTGAAACTGCATTTATTGCAAGTGACCCACTTAATCAGTCATGAAGCTTTCCAAGATGGCATAAAACAGCATGAGAAAATACAGGCACCATTCAGTATGCCATGATAACAGGGTACTTTATTTTGCATGTGGCAATTAACAGGAAATGAGATTTTTTTTTTTTTTTGCTAGAACTTAAGTAAGAGGAGTAGACTAAAAATTCTCACCCCTCGAAAAATCGGGATGGCACAGTACGAGATTATTTTGGGATTGTCCTCCCTATATTCTTTCATCTCCTGTGTTGAAGGGGGAAAAAAAGGGTAAAAAGAATAGTGGAACAGTCTACCCTACATTGGCTAAGTATCCAATTATCCCAATCTGGATAAGTAAGTAATCAGTTTTACAGATTGCAGGGGATGTTTTATGCAGCAGACTGTTCCCTATCATCATGGTGAATCTTTTTTGAACGGAAAAATTATCCTTGATTTATAGACTTTTAATTACATTTCCTAGCTAGGAAATCCTATTGAATAAAACTTGTCAATGCTAAACTATTTTTTTTATAGCATCGTGAACAAACTGGTCAGTTTTAATATCCTATGTTTGTACTTAGTGTAGCCTTTAATGCATTGCCTCACATCTTAATTGCAAAAGTAATCCAGTTAGGACTAACTGCCACATCACATGATGCTGAAAGACAGGAAAAATGCCTAATAAGTGGGGAAAATCATTGACGTTAGCAGGAAAGCACTCCATGAGCTGACACACAGCCATGTATTAAGCATAGTTTCTTTCAAAAGCTCTGTGTATTAATGAAATGAATCTCAAACTTGCAGCAAGGGTATAATCATTAATTGTGTAGTCTTCCCTGTTGCTCTTCCCTAGTAATTCCTGGCCCACTGTGGTGGCTTAACAGCTGAGCTAATATGACAATAGTGTATTCCAAGGTTTTGTGGATTATATGCAAGCTGATTAAAATGACTACTGGTAATTGGTTAGTCTTCTGAGTTTTAGGCAGGGGGGAGAGGAGTGAATGTTGCTTCCCTAATAGCAGCCTCTTCTAGAGGGGGAAAGGGTAAATATTATCTCTTAAGAAAAGCTGGCTGCTGTACAGAAGCTATAGCACAGCAGTGCTTGATAGGGATTTATTAATCCTGCTAAAAAGCCAAATGTATTCATTTGTACAGGATGCTACATTAGTAATACTACCACCCTGCTACTCTGGAACTAGCTCAAATGTCCCTGCAAAACTCAGTGTTTTCCTGTGTGCGTACGTAGTCACTCTTGTGGGCAGATCCTTTACCAACTTTATCTGACACCTAAACTTGGATACCTCTGTATGTACTGGGTGTTAAAGCTCCTGTCACAGGTGGTGGAGCTGTATTCAGATCCCGCGGTGGAGTCTGAGTAGCTATTCAGCCCACTCCACGCCTACATTAATCTCCATTGAGCACAATAGAAGCTTAGTCATCTTGTCCCCACAGGCAGCTCCATATAGGTGTTTCCTGGAGGCGAATCTTAACCATTCTTTCCAGTGTCTTCAAAGGTACAGCAGGTCTGTGCAAGGACTGCCATGGCCACGTTGTGTCTGCCACTTCTGCATAATGACTAGAGATTTTTTAATTGTGTTGTACCTAGTGTACCTGTAATTAGTCCTATTCTAAGGGTCTGTTCTTGCCCTTTTGTTTTTAAGGTATATGGAAGTGCATCTCAAACTCCAGTGTCATCTTTTGTGTTGACCTACCCAGGTAGTGTGTAGGATGTCCCTGCCGTGCACTATGAGGTGTTGCTATGACACCAAGGACTCCCTTTATTTTCCCTGTTACAGAGCCCTGCTAATGTTTATCAGTTAAGTGAGCAACATGGTTTCCTTGGCATAACCTCTGAAGCCTGCACTTGCAACACTGTTCAACGTTCCTTCCAGCTTTCATGAGTAGGGATCTATAGAGCTCAAGACACAGCTGATCAGAGGAATCTGTGTTCTTCTTTTCATTCTACTGCAAAGCTCAGAACAGCTCTACAGAAAAGATGATCCAGCCTTTACATAGTTCCCCTTTAAATGAAAAAAGAAATAAAAAATCCTAAACTGAGGACACAATGCCGTTTTATCAAAACAGTCCACCTTGTAAAAGGTAAAATATTAATAATTAAGGAAAAAACACAGCCTGAACTTATAGTTGATAGTATAGAAGGGAGAAGAAGAGTCTTCTAGCAGGAGGCTTGGCAGCACTGTAATGTGGCAATGGAAGGCAGACTTGTGCCAAAATGAGTCAGTGAATCTGATCTAGAAATGAACACTGAAGTGCCATTCACTGACACAGAAGAGTCTGAGAAGCTGTCTAGCTCAGTGTCAGAAAGATAGATGAGCATAAAAAAATGTGTAGATGTTTGACAGAACCTTTTT
Source organism: Cephalopterus ornatus (assembly GCA_013396775.1). Taxonomy (NCBI): domain Eukaryota; kingdom Metazoa; phylum Chordata; class Aves; order Passeriformes; family Cotingidae; genus Cephalopterus; species Cephalopterus ornatus. Next base: position 170,273 of record VZRE01002224.1, read on the forward strand.
TGGTATTCTGGGGGTTTTTTTACATTTGGACCGTGTTTATGTAACTTCATGCCAAATCATCTTCAAACAGGTGAAAAGAATCTATATTCTGTAGAAGTGATATGCAAGAGATTCTTCTTACAGCTGAGGAAGGCTACTGACTACTGGTACTTTGTCAAGGGTCTGTAAGAAGCAGTTGTGAAAATCCAGCTGACAGAAAAATGCGAGGAGAGAAAGTCATACAAGATAAAGCCCCCAAAATAACAGGCCCTCCAGGTTGGTAGCTGGCAAGCACTCAAGCTGATATTACTGCATTTTAAAGCCACTGTAGCAAACAACATTTTGGGAATTAGAATTGCCTGAGCTATGACAAGGGTTCAAACAGTTGAAATATATCATTCCTGAATTTGGTAAAAGACTCAATTCAGACAATTTTGATTCCTGCTGTATTTGGTAGCCTGTATTAAAATAAAAATTTCAGGGTGCTATGGGTCCTATTTCTCAATGCAACAGCTCCAAGAAGCCTTTGAAACACACCACAGCAGTGATATTAAAAGCTCAGTTCTGAAGTCAGGGAATCATGAGTCCCTTTGATATGAGATCAGGTGTTCCCAGGGTACCCACAGGAAGGAGATTTGGAAACTCTCACTCACCACAGCAGCTAACTCTTAAAAAAGTAACACAAGATCTGTCTAGCTAATGAAGAGACATAAAAAGCTGTGAGACAATAACTGAAATGGCAACGTGGAGTTAGGAGATGGGTTCAGAAAAGCAACAGAATGGGGAGTTTTTCAGTAGTACACAGAAATACAATGAATGTGAATCCTAAAAAAAAAATCAGGAAAAAGTAGGAAAATGTAAGGGAGAAAAAAACCTGTCTTAATATGTCTTTAGAGCTGAAATTGTACATGTGAAAGAAAACCTAGATGTGTGTCATGAAACAGATACAGAAGGCAGCACAGTAAACTACAATGATGTCAGAGAGAGCTGCGAAGAGAAAGAATCTTGCATCAGTTATGGTTGGTGTCATTGTGCTGCTCAGAAAAACAAAAAACCAACGGATCAAGAGGTCAGAAATGACTGGATGTCTAAGCTGAAGACCAAAAAAAAAAAAAGAGAAAAGGGAAAGCTGAAAAAAGTATAGCTGCTGCTGTTTTGATTTTTTAAATTAAGTTTACTGGTTGTGCGCAAACATGAAAACAGAGATACAAGTCATCAAAACAGATGTATGGGTAAAGGGAATTTTAAAAACCAAGGACAGTGCACATTACAAAACACTGCCTTTCTGATTTTTACATTGCAACGGCACCTCAGTACAGAATACAGAAAAGAAGCTGTGAGGCAGGAAGAAAAAAGATCAGAAAAACTAAGTAGAGGAAAGAAATTAAAATCAGAGCTGAGGAGCACTTGTCACTTCATTTTCTTTTTCTGTCAAAGTCTTCTAATTTGGATGATGCCTCTGTGGGGTTTTTTATAGGTTTTTGAGCCCTAAGACTGTGCTTGTAGACCATGAAAAGTTACATTTGGCTTAGAATCTAGTTAAAAGCAACTATATGCTGACATTTTCATGGGTGTTAAAATGCAAAACTGGAAGTTTTGCTCATGCATTCCGGCAGTTGCTGCCCAAATGAATACTAATCATTGTGGCCTTCCCTTATTCAACAAGTTTTTCTTGTTCTCCATACTTCAGGTGAATGCTGCTGTCCTGAAGACAGACAGTTCATTTTGTCTATCTTAAATCACCCCCACCCAAGAGAAGAACATGCTGCAAGCATGCACATGAGTGTCCATGTGCATTCCTCAAATGGAATGTCCTCAAGGCATTCAGAGCTCCTGCCAGTCCATCAGAGACAACTGGGTCAACTATTACCAAGTGGAGAGTAAATAATCAGAATTGTTTGCAAAACTGGGAGCATCACATGATGCCTGGCAGCTTCATAGGTAAAGAACTAAAATTTTTATCATAAGATGACTTTTGGGGGTGTTTCATTTTCAGAAACTTCCTCCAAGATAAATTTACTTCCCAGAATATTCCACTGGTGGAAATTTAGTAGAACAGTGAATATGTCTGTATTGATGATGCGATTGTTTTGGCAGCACCAGCCAGGAATATAAGTCCAAGATACATCTGGACTTTGCAATAGTGAATTGATCGATTATTGACTGAACTAAGCAAAAATTGACATTCTAGAGTATTCAACTAGCAGGACAATAATACATCCAGACCTGACAGCAGACATAACAGAAAGCAAAACCCGAAGTAAATAAAAAACTTGACTCAAATCTTAAGCATAATATTTTAATGGGCAATCTTATACAAACTATGACAATAAAAGCATTATTGGTCTGGATGACAGTTAGTAAAATGTGTTCCAGCTAAAAAAGCAAACAAAGAAACAAACAAAGCCTACAAATCAAGAACAAACAAATCATTTCCACTGTAAGTTTGAAGTTTTCTTGTAAAAGCAGGTAAAAAAAAAAAAAAAAAACCTAACGAAAAAGCTAGTGGTTAATAATAAGGACTGAGGTAATGTTTGATCACATTGATACCAGTTTTGATCTACTCCTGATTTTAAAAAATCAATAGACCTATCCAAGAAACAGATCTTTACTGATGTATTTGTAAGAGGAAACTAAGAAGCAGCATAAGTTACAATGGCTGCAAAAGACATCTTGTATTCAAAATGTGTATTAATTTTCATATGCTTCATTACATTTCTAAGGATTAGCACAAATGAATTTGATAAATTACTCTTCAAAGAAGCAGTGAAAGCAATACTACAAATTCTTTATTTGCTAGTTTTCTGTCTTTCTTAAAATTTCAGTTAATCTAACCCATATTTTACTTAAGATTTTGAATAAAACATTCTGTATCTGTAAACTCCTCCCATACACTTTGCATCAGCTCTTTTCTGTTCATTTCTTCACAAGCTATAATTAGTCACTTGAGTCAAAACAAGAGAGGGTCAGAACAAAGAGGAAATTGTGGTTTGAAATTTTCTTAAGAAGTCAACTTAAAAATGCACTATGCATTTCTTAAATGGGAGGCAAATTCGGGGTGAATTTCTTCAGGTTTTATATTCGCAGAATGGTGGAGGTTGGCAGGAACCTCTGGAGATCATCTAGTCCAACTCTCCTTCTTAAACCCCTGGTCAGTCAGCAAAACTGCTGTCGCAGATAAAACAAATTAAATAAATCTTCAGGCAGCTCAGAAGAAGATTGGATAGACCAAGCCTGAAGACTCCCTATCCTGAGGCCTTGCAAACTTGGTACAAAGCTCATGGCACATTGCTAGCAATGGCTGGGCTGTATTACAGGACTATGTAATTACAAAGTCCATGCTGGCTGCTCCCAGTTGCCTTGTTCTTCAATTTTTTGGAGGTTCTTTCCAGGAATACTTGCTCCATCACGCTCCATGGGACAAAAATGAGAGTGATCAGCCTGTAGTTCCCTGTGTTCTCCTACTTGCCCTTCTTGAAGACAGGAATGACATTCACTCTTTTCCACTTTTCAGGAACCTCTCCTGATCACCATAACCTTTCACAGATAATTGAGAGTGGCCTCAATAACATCAGCCAGCACACTTAGGAGGTATGGGTGCCTCCCATGAAGGCCTGTGGACTTTAGTATGTCCTTTTGTTTGTTTGCTTTTTGTTTTTTGGTCCTTACTTGATCTTCTTCCTCTTGCTCCAGGCTTTCTCATAGGTTTCAGGAGCATGGGGTTCCTGAAGGCTGGCCTTGCCAGTAAAACACAGGTACCTCAGCTTTCACCATATCCCTTCTGCCAGGTCCCCTACCCCATTCAGCAGCAGGCTCACGTTTTCCCTTGTCTTTCCTTTGCAGCTGATACACTTGTAGATATCCTTCTTGGTGCTCTCCACAGTTCTTTACCAGATTTAACTCCAGATGGTGTTGGCTTTTCCTATCCCTATCTCTGCATGTTTGGACAGCATCTCTATATCCCTTGCAGTGCCCCTTACCTTGATTCTACCTCTTGAATGCTTCCTTTTTATATTTGAGCTTTGTCAGGATCTCCTTGCTCATCTTTGCAGCCACCTCCTGCCTTTGCTTGATTTCCTGCACGTTGGGATGGATCATTCTGGAGTGGGAGGAGGTGACACAAAAATTAAATGGTCTCCTCTTCCCCTCTTCTCTCTATAGATGCATTGCATAGGATTTCTCCAAGTAGATACCCTAGGAGCCCACAGTTTGCTCTCCCGAAGTCCAGGGTTGATTCTGTTATTTCCCTTGCTCCCTCTTTGTGGGGTCCTCCACCATTTCATGGCCACTGCTGCCCTTGGCCTTCACCTCCCTGAAGAGTTCTTCCTTGGTTCTAAGTGTGGGGTCCAGCAAAGTGCTTGCCCACATTGGCTCTGTGATCGTCTTCATTAGCAAATTCTCATCAATGCACTCCAGTAACCCCCAGGCTGCTTGTGTCCTGTTTGACCTCCCAACCAGTATCATAGCAGGGCAGTTTTGTTAGAATGTAAAAATTCAGTGTTTAATCAACTTTATAAAACAATCTGTTGAAGGTACTTGTTTCTGAATAATAAAAAAAAAATATATATTGCCATGAGTTTTTTTCTGAAGCTTTAATAAACAGCTCATTTTGTGAAGTAGGCAGCAATTTAAGCAGAGAAGGAATTAGACAGATAAAGAGAGTACAATACTGTGAATTCTGGTACATAAAATAAATGTATAAAGAGGAATTAAAAACTGCACTGCCTTATAAGAAGTGAGTGAGCTTAAAATTGAGCTAAAACCTACTTACATGAAAGAATTCTTAGCTCAAGAGAAATCGAGAGAAATCCTTGGTTGTGGCAAGGCATCTGGCAGCATTTTATTGATCTTTGACAGACATGGATTTTGTTCCTTATTCTGCCAGGCATGACTGGGTTATTGTAGGAAAATTGCTTGACATCAAGTTTTGAAACGTGGTCACTTAATTTGCAAACCTCAGACTCTGGATTGCAATTTCAAAGCCTGTGCCCGTACAGGCTGAGAGTGCAATTGCACCATTTTGGCTTCAAATGGCTCTCTGAATGCTCAGCATGCCTGAAAATCAAGCAAGAGAAGTCACAACCAAAAAAGTGCTTTGCACACTTGTGCTTCCTACTCTTCTCCAGATCATTACAGCTCTAAGATAGAAATGAGGTTATTCACAAAGACACTTCTAAGTTAGACTAAGCTTTGTGGGTTATACTGAAATTAGCACAGTAAATTCAAAATGCAAACTTGAACATTGACATGGTAACATTGATATAGTTGAACATTCATATAGCAACTTTATTTTACTATGTAAAACTTTCTACTAACCTTTGTTGTTTTCTTTCAGGATCATCCTGTAGACCCCAAGGAAGCAGTTTCACTTAATCACACCTTGCTGCCTGGGCAAAACGTGTTTGGCTTTGTAACTAATTGAGTTTAAGGAAAAAAAAATTGATTTTGTAGGCTCTTGTTGTAGGCAGTTGGTCTTTGATGTTCCTTCCCTTTGGGTTCGTTTTCAGTCACAAAACATCTGTTCTCCATGTAATTGGGAAAAGTTCGGATAATGTAATTAGGCAAACATCCTCTAGCTGCTGAATCTTCTTCCTGATGGGAGTTTAGCTGGAAAAAACCGACACTAATTCTCTTATCAAGCAATGATTCTCCACTAATCTGTTCAGCCTGGGTACCACTAAGAAAGAACTCTGGTCTTTTCTCTTAATGAATTATTTGTAAATGGGGCTCCTCCTTGTGGGTGATGCTTGCAGCACAGGGCTGGGCAGAGGTGGGCCGGTCCCTGCAGCTGCCTGGGTTTAGGCACAGCAGATCATTGACGATTAATATGCAAAAAGCATTCCAGTCATGTGCCAACACTTCACACCAGAGGTTCATGTGCAAGCCCGAGGGGCTGTTGATGGTTATGAGCTCTGGAGGTGTTTTTCTAAAGAGCCAGGCCAAGGAGGTGGTAAGGGAGATGCTCTCCTGAGGCCAGCCAGCCTTTATTCACAGCTGCTGTGTCAGAAAATAAGCAGGAGCCTCTGCCTCAATGGCTGCAAGGTGCAATAGCTGATACCACCAAGTTTGCCCACCACGCTTAAATTAATTTAAAATTAATTTCACATTAGCTGGACATGCTGCTGCCAAGAGCAGCAGGCTTGGCAATGGTAAGAACCCTGAGAGGAAACACTTCTCTGTGTCCTGAATTAATGTGAAATGGCACTGACTTAATCTGCCCACAGTTTAATTTCATGGTGATTTTCAGTCAAATATTCTTTTAGTAAAGCTGAAATAATGTACTGTGTCATAGCTCGATGTTATGCTGAAATGAAGGATCTTGTTGAAGTTGAAACTCTGTCCATTCAAGTCAGAAAAATTCAAATTTTTACCTTACTAGAATTTATACATAGTTTTTATGTGCAGTTTATCTTTGATGTTCTATCTTATGATTTTCTCAATACAACCCTTTAGGATTTTTTTTTTATTATTTAGAATTGAGTATTTATGAAAGGCAAACACTCTTAAAAGGAAACTGACACATTCTTTATAGAAATTATATAAAAAGAAATCTCTTCTTTTATATTAACAGAGGGCTTTATGGTACCTTTTGGAAGTACTGCTTCCTTTGTACTTAACATGTAGATTTCCTGGTCAGGAAAAGCAGTGGAGGATGGTATTGGTCCTGATGGGGGTGTTTGTGTGGCTCCGAGCTTTGGCAAATGGCAAGGATAACATCCAGACTCACTCGGAAAAGAGGGGGAAAAATCGGTCGTTCAACTGTATTTCACTTTAGAACTGCTTTCTTTTAACTTTTAAGATAGAAGGAGAAGAGGAAGCAAAATTGTGTCTCTATCCATTGTCTTTATAGTCTAGCAAGCATGTAAACCAGAGATTTGTCACAAAACCTCCATGAAACGGATATGCAGGTGATTAGACAAGATCTAATAGACCACACAGTCCTCCTTTGATTTGCTCTCAGTCACATTTCTACTGCAGACAGACACAAACAATGACATTTCTGTGACCAGACATGCGTCTGTGTGCCTAAGTGTGAGCAGTCACAAGTGCCAGGTCTGGCCTGCAGCCTCCATGTGCTGCAGGTTTGTATGTATGTTTGTCAGCTGCCATGAGCTCACTTGGCAGCAGGAACATGGTCCAGGGACTTCTCATGTCCCTTTTCTCATCCTGTAGTGTCACTCTAATGAGTTGTGAAGTGCCACCAGAGCAACCAGAGGAGTCACCAAACCAGTAAGTTTAATTTCTCTTGGGGATTCAACTGAGTATGTTCTTGGGACGTGATGACAATCACAGTGCTGGTGTGATTTTCCCCATTTGGATTAGTTATAGCAGTTGAAATATACTATGAAAATTATAATTAAAAAGCCCATTTAAGTTATATGACTGAATCATTATCTTCTATTCATGCTACTGAGTGTAGAAAAAAAAATTCTATACAATTATGTGAAGCTTTTTCTATACCCGTCTTTAAGAAAATAAGCCAATTTGTTTGCTCATTTTAATATGGAAAAGAATATTCAACAGCCATGAAAGGAAAGTAAGAATTACAAAAAAAAGGTTTTCTTAAAATCAATCTATCAATAGTCTTGTCAAAAAGAAGTGAATCAGTCTATGTGTCATTGTCACAGACGTAATGAGATCATAAACAGCTGAACTAGTTGCAGGATTTTATAAATGCATTTGGAAATTAAAATAACTTCCTACCTTTAAGATAAAAACTATTTTGAGCACACTAGGAAGTAAGTTGTTTTAGTGATAAGTTATTTTTTGACTGCAAACTATGGGTTTCTTGTACCTTTCTCTAAAAAACTCATGTTGGCTTTGGAGAGTGTATAGAAGATGGGGGATAATGGAATGTGAGAAGAATGGTTTAGTAAATATATAAGTATGATGTATGGACTTATTGATAGTTGTACTCCTGGCTCAGTCAATAATCCAAACAAGCCTTTCCTTCAGAAACTATTGTCACTGTATTGTAATTAATGCAAATTTCTCTTCCTAAAAGACTGACAGAGATACACCTTTTAAAATTCAATATGCAAACTGTTCCTCAGAGAAAGAATATACTAGCTTGAAAAGAACTAACAAGATAAAGAATTGAAAAATATGTGAACTAAAGAGATCTGATTTAGGAGAGAAATTGAGTGGATAAGCATGAAATTATGATCTGCCTGCCCATCTCACAATGTAGATGGCAAGGTGTCTTTTTCTTTAAGTTTTTTCCCTATAATTAGTCCTATATTTTATGAGAGCTTGATCCTGACATTTATGAGATACTAATTCTATCATTGTCCGAAACACAACAGAAGTGTTGGTACTAAAATTTGTATGAACTGCTCAGGCACGTAGCACAATCTGCAACCCAGGTCTCAGCCTAGAAAGAAATAACTACTCCCCTGCAAGAGAGGCTGACTTTGGAAAGGAAATTTATTGAGATGACTATAACTGAGCAGAGATACTGTTAGAGCCTCTTGTAAATTAGATTATCCTAGTGTTTTGCACTAAATGGACTTCTTACCTGAACTATCTAAAAATTATTATGTTGCTAAATATGGTCAGCAAAAATCAGTCCTCCTTGAAGGTACCTCCTCAAGTTCACCTGAAAGAAATCTAATAATTTGTTCAATTTACTGATAGGGACTAAATGTAAGGCCGGAGATACACAGCCATGTAGGAAGCACTTTGTTTTGGTACCATATCTGTGTACCTTCAGAACATGCCTTACCTTGGCCTCTCTATGGCAATGAAACACACCTTATCATTTTCTGAAACAAAAACTGTGTTTGTCTGCATGATGCCCCATGTGCTGCCCTCCAGGTTCTTGACTCCCGGAAGGAACAGGCCAGCTTACTGAAGTCGTGGGGGAGCTGCTCTGTAAAATTCACATTCTGCTTTGAATTTTTAAGAAGTGTGTGTGTGATGTTTGAATTTACTCTATGTGACCGCATCTGAAGAGCATTTCTGCTGTTATTTCTTACGTCTGTCATGATGCTGGGCCCAGCTACTAGCAGGGACTATCTGGGAAAGCTTACCCAGCTTGCAAGCCTGAGTGTGGATGTGCTCTGGCTGGCACAAGCCAAATGACTCATGAGTCAAGAATGCTTCTCTGCAGATTTAGCTCAGCTTTATAGTTTGATATTGCTTGGCCTTTACTTTTTAGCTGACATCAAAGAGTGTTAAAATAGTTGGGGTTTTGTCTCCAGGCATTTTCCTCGGTTTAAACAGGAACTCTCAAATATTTCCATTCCACAGAGCAGCAAATACAGCATTTTGTGTCCAGAGTTTTTTCTCACATGGCACACATTGAGCAGCCATGTCCTTCTCAAGTCCTTCCTTCCATTATTTGGCCTTTGCTTTCATTACTTAAATGAACAAATGCTCATTAAAAGATGGACTATTTGTTATGTTTAAAAACAACTTTTTGGAGGGAATTATTGGAAACCTTGTTACTCAATACTGAAAGTAAATATTGCCATTTTGCAAAGACACAAGGACCAACGCTTATGTCTTTACAGGTGAGGCCTTAGTTTTGCTCTCATTTTCTACCTCCTGGCAGCTTAGGCACGCAGGAGGTCTCACAGGGAGTGACTGCTCTGATAGCTTTTGTTAGTTCTTCCAACCATCCAGGCACATGACAAGTTTAAAACAATATCTAAATTAATTTTTCATTTTTAGTAGGGAAATCCTAGTAAGTGTAGCAAGTAGGATGGACAGGTGCCAATCTTCAGAAGTGTTTTATTTTTCTATAGTGAAAAAAGTTCCAAGAGAGAAAAAAAACCAGAGTGAAGCGAAATTAAAAAAAAAGAACAAAAGAATAGCATAAGATATGACAAAAAGTAAAAGTGGGAGAAGGGTGAAAGGTATGCTAAAATGAAAATTTCAAGCTTCGGAATAGAAAATTTGTTTCAAACAGGCTATTTTTATAACCCTAAAAAACCATTTGCTTGGTACACTAATATGCTCAAGAGTCCCTTGGTGGGCACCAATATAGGCTTAATTATTTTAAATTATCACTCCTAAAGGATTTTTTTTCCTCTCAAGAATTTTTTTGTTCTGTTCTTAACTGTACTTTTGAAACAGATACTATATTGTAATACGTATCTGTTCACTGAAGCAACTGTTACCCCTCCTTAGATGCCACAGATTGTCTCAAGCCCGTGTCTACTGTCCCACAGAGTTTCAGCACCACACAGGAGTACTACGCAGATTCTCCATGACTCTGAGGGTACTCCAGGGTTTAGGTCTTTTTCACAGTGCTCTTCTCACATCCCGTGCCAGCATCTGAAAGCTGTGCTGGGTAGGGCAAAGGGACAGCTCCCGTCTGCCACACAGTAAAACTCTCACCACTGGCTTCTGCAGATTTCTCCTGGGACTTACCTGATCTTGCTGTGGAGACCCTACCATGTCCCTGGGGATATTGTTCAGTGAATGATTAGTCTCACTGGAAAAAAAAAATCTACCTTATGTTGAGATAAAACCTAATGGACATGTCCAAGTGTGCACTTGTGTCACTGTGCCTGCCTGGGTCAACAGTGCATGAGCAATGAGGTGCAGCAGCTGACTCACCTGTCCTGTCAGCCACGGCAGGGCGAGAGTCCTGCTCAGTCACCAGCAAGTCTTGGAAAAAGCCGCCTACCCAATCATTTTGGCAGAGATTTTATGGGGGGTTCGTTATCTGAACAGGCTAAAGCCATCAGCAGAACCATTAACCTCAAGTCCTCCTGGAAACGTCTCATAGTAAAAGGCAGGATGCAACAGTGGCAGAAGTTGATCAGCATAATAATTTTCCACTGGCAAGTGCTACTTCATCAAACTGTGTATTGCAAAAAAAAAATTTCAATATATTTAAAGCCTCCTAAAAATGCCTAGAATTTGTTCACATAACCTACTTCAACTTTTCTAAGTGAGGTTTTTCAAAAACCCTCATTTTGAAATTTAAATTAAATTACAGTAAAATTAAAGCCAAATTGAAACAAGTTTTGATCATAAAAAGAAAAAATATTACATGTCCAGTCTAAAGTTATTCTTTTGCTGGCTTTCATTGTTTAGGCATACTTGAGATTCTGACTTTTGTTCATGCATTTGATGGGTGTGATTGTTTAGAAATTTCAACATTGTTTATGGAAAAGGAAATAATTTTCAACTTGCATATAACTGGCCACTGTTAAATGAATTTGGACAAATCATCCAGAATGCCCATCTTACAAAATGAGATAATTATATATATTCAGCTGAAGACAACTGATCAGATCTTGACTCATTGGTAGAGGCAGTGAGAATATGCCTGGCATTTTGATGTGTGTCACAATTTTACCCTATCTCTAAGGAAAATGTTTTCCTACAGTTTTTAGATCACTAAGATGTCTTTATATGCCTATATAATTATGCTTAGAAGTCATATTCTTTCAGGTCCTCTGAGATATTGCTTGTTTTGCCAGTGCAATGAGAAAAAGAAGTTTGAGAGTATTCTTGCCCTACAGTGGCAAGGTGACAACAGCATTTCCAAGCCACGAGATGATGCTTTGGTGCAGCTATTTGCTAAGGAAGCTGGGTCTTTCCAGGTACTTTCCCATTTTTAACTTCTTGACTGAACGGTTAGATGGTCATGATTTTCCCTTCTATTATCTCACCCTCAGTTACCTGGTCCAGAAATGGATGGCAAACCCGCCCAATCCTTAGAACTGCTCATGTTTCTTCAAATTCCCTTCTTGTAATCCTTGGCTTTCATCTACACAGAACCTGAAAGTGCACTCTGGCAGAGAGACCTGGGTATGCAAATTCACATGTAAGCACAAACACAGCTAGCAGCATGGTGCCTGTGCATGAACGGCTGTAGGGCTGAGTAACAGAGGTCATTTCACCACTGTGACACTTGGACTGTTCATTGTCAAAGGAAGCAGTCCAATTGTACTCCATGCTTATGCAGCAATAGGTGATACTGGAAAGTCATGGCAGTCAAGTGAATACCTTGGTGACTGGGAAAAGGGAAACAATGCACCCATTTTTAAAAAGGGAAGAAAGGAGGGCTCTGGAGACTACTGACCTGTCAGCCTCATCTCTGTGCCTGGGAAGATCATTGAACAGATCCTCTTAGCTCTGCTAAGGCACATGGAGGACAGGGAGGTGATTTGAGAGAGCCAGAACAGCTTCACCAAGGGTAGGTCCTGCTTGACCAAAATCGGTCCCTTCTATGATGAAATTATTAGATCAGTGGCTAAGGGAATGGCTACAGATGTCATCTATCTGGACCCGTGTAAGGTCTTTGACATGGCCTCCACAACATCCTTCTCTCTAAATTGGAGAGAAATGGATTTGTGTGGACTGTTTGCTGGGTGAGGGATTGGTTGTATGGTCACATCCAGAGGGTAGTGGTCAATGGCTCAGTTTTCCAATGCAGATCAGTGATGAGTGGTGTTTCTCAGGAGTCTGTGTTGGGACCACTGTATTTAATGTTTTCGTCAATGCCATAGTGTGATCAAGTGCACCCTCAGCAAGTTTGCTGATGACACCAAGCTGAGTGATGCAGCTGACACACATGAGGGGCAGGATGACATCCAGAGGGATCTGGAGAAGTTCAAGAAGAGGCTCCATGGGAGTGTCATGATGTTCAACAAGGTCAAGTGCAAGGTGCTGCACTTGACTTGGGCCAACCCTCAGTATCAGCATAGTCTGAGGATTAAGGTATTGCAAGCAGCCCTGCTGAGAAGGACTTGGGAATAAGAGGCTGGACATGAACCAGCAATGTGAATTCACAGCCCAGAAAGCCAAATGGGTCCTGGGCTGCACCAAAATAGGTATGGCCAGCAGGCTGAGGGAGGGGATTCCGTCCCTCTACTCTGTGCTGATGATACCTCTCCTGAAGTACTGCATCCAGATCTGGGGTTCCTAGCACAAGAAAGACATGGAACTGTTGGAGTTTGAAGCAGGTCCAGAGGAGTGCCACAAACATGATCAGAGGGTTGCCCACTATTTATGAAGTAAGATGATTCACTTACGTTTGCATAACAGCAAGATGTCTAAGTCCCCTTTCTGGACAGCCCTTGGCTACTATGTTGGCACCTGTCCCCCAAAGTCCAGAATAAGCTGGCTGCAGCCATCAAAACTCCCACTGGTGGTTATGGCTTAAGTGTGGGTGTGGGGAGGGATGGGAAAGCATGCTGCCACAGTGTCCAAGGTCTCTCCGCAGCAGTTAAGATTGACTTTGAGTGACATTTTTAGAAAAAGAGGCTTCATTCCTTCTGGAAATTTAGCAGCCCTTGGAAGGAAACCATTGGGAGATTTGATTGTTGAGTTTTACAGCTGGAAAGGGCAAAACAGTGGAGGAACTTAATTGCAGTTCAGGTACTTGGGTACAATTTCTCCCATAAGCAGTAGACTACAGTAATGAGTATCACAGGATACTACAGATTTGGTTGTCATTCAAAACAGCACATAATCCCCCCCCCCCAAAATGAATAAAATATCATAAAATCACTACAGTGCAGCCCCAAAAGATCTGAGATAATCTGAAGTTACCACTATCTTGTGGCATGAGTTTAGATCCTTTCTATCCCTTTGAAATGATGCTGAGCAATTTGGACAACTGTTTAGTCAAAGTGGCTATCTGATGTCTAATTTTTTCCCAGGGAAATACTTACGTTTATTCCTGTCTTTCACCACTAGCTTACTGTTGGAGTTCTTCCTGTAGCATACCTGCCAGCTTGGGATGAAGTTGTGATCATGGAGTGGCTGAGAGGATTGGGTTGTTTACTCTGAAGAAACCTGAAAGTAGTTGTAAATAGGTGGGGTTGGTCTCTTCTCCTAGGTAAAAAGTGATAGGATGAAAGGAAAAAGCCTCAGGTTGCACCAGAGAACATTTAAATTAAATATTAGGAAAAAAATATTCCCTAAAAGGGTGGTCAGGCATTGGAACAGGCTGTCCCGGATCTGGTGGAATCACCATCCCTGGAAGTGTCCAAAAAACATGTAGGCATGGTGCTTAGGGACACGGTTTAGTAGTGGACCTGGCAGTGCTGGGTTCGTAGTGGGACTCGATGATCTTACAGGTCTTTTCCAACCTTAGTGATTTTGTGGTTCCATGATTCTATGCCAGGAGAGGCAAAAGCTGCGAGCCGCGTCCCTTGCCTTGAGGAGAGCTCAGCCGGGGCCGGGAAACAAGAAGCCAGGCAGGGGGCAGCATCCGATCAGCCAGCGGCCCCGCTCCGGCCCTGCCCCTGCCCCGCTCCGGCCCCGCGCCGCGGCGGGTGCGGCCGCTTCGGAAGTCTTGCGAGCGCAGGAAAGAAGTTTTGAATCCCTTTGATAAGCTGCAGTAGATTTTGTGATAGCGGAGGATCAAAATAGTGGCAGCCTCATTGGTGAAGTTATTTGTACAGATATCAAAATGTTCTGAAATCTACGGCCATGGAATTGGTGTGGCATTCATGGCTGGAGAACTGGGTGCTAAAAAAAGTAGTAGGGACAGTAAATGAAACATCTGACTGTGGACTTCTGTAGTATCTTATCTGGAGTGCTGATTTCAGCTGAAGTATATAAAAAAGTGACAGCTATTACAGTTTACTGCTAATCTGACAGTTACTTCTTCTAATATATGTATGCATAGGCTCTTTTTTCCCCCCCCCGGTGATAGGGTTATTTATGTAGGGACACAAAGAGCTGCAGTGTGTGGTGGCAATTTGAATAACAGAACACCTGTACAGTTATTTTCTTTCACAGCTGACACTGGAAGTCATAGATAAGGGTATGAATTGCAAAATTAATCGAATCAGTTCCTGAGCCTCCTATAATGGATATTGTGCAAAAGGAAACAGTGACAGCTCCTTTTTAGACCATGAGTACCTAAAAATGAGCAGCTAACAGTCAGTATTATCAATCCTAGGAACCTTTGTGGGATTGAGCCTGTGCAAAGCAATTAACACCTGTCATATGTAGTTTGTCTTTTCTTTCACCTTACTCCTCCGAAAACTGTGAGCAGTGAAATGTTTGTGAGATGTTTGGTCCTTGAGAATGTCAGGCTTTGATCACCTCCTCCCACTGGACGTGGCACTCTCTATCACTGGGCAAGGCTCAGCTCTAAGGCCCCAGCTCTCCTTACTAGTGAGTCACAGAAAATGGACATGTCTTCTGTGGCCTTTTTACAGGGGTGAAGTTAAAAATTATCTCTGCAACAACCTTCATCTTCCAGGCTGTGGCAGATCCAAGCACTGGCTAGAGACCCAGTCTTGAACCCAAATGAGCTCTCCACTCACCCTTGCCAGCTCCTGGGGCTTTGGGCACATCTTTATCCATCTGACTGCCAGGTGTTGAGAAACTTGGCAGGTTGCTGCCTGCAGTATTAAAGCAACTGCCTGCTGCAGAATGGTTTGCATTGTCCGAAAAGGAATAGAGGTCAGGCGCAGTCTCCATCTTTGTGTGGTGTGTTGTGGTTCTGGTCTGCCCCATGGAGACCTTCAGAAGGAGATACAGGGGATTCCTGGGAAGCCAGGATAGGCTGCTAGGCTGGTGTTGATGAGGTTGTACCAAGGATGGTGTCAGCGCTCTCTAGTAGCTTGTTAAGATGACAGCTTTGTGCCTACTAATTCTCCTCCCTGTGTTAGCACACTGAGATTTGTAATGCAGTACACAATTATAGCCTAACTGATTCCTCAACCAGGGTTGACCAACAGATACCATCCCTTCCACAGCCCACTGGAGTGCAGGGGAGGTTTGGCTTTCCTTAAAATTGGAACAGGATTTGTCCTTGAGGGCTATATTCAGAAATGAATTCAGAGAGACTGGATGTATCTAGTCCAGAAGTAATTTAGTACTTACTTTTCCTAGACATTTCCCTTGAGCTTTTATGCTGCCTGCTGAGATATTCTCAGTCCAGGTCAGCAGGTACAGGGCTTCCCTCACAATCAGGTCAGATTAGGGGAATTAGCCAGAGTGGTGCCAAGTTCACTGAGGCACCCAGTTGAGAAGACACAGAATATACATTTTTGTGGCAAAGTAAGTGACAGCAAAAAGTACTGTCAAGGCTGCTGCCGCCTTCTCACTGCTGCAGGTCTGTTTCTGCCTCATATCTGTGACTCCTATAAACAACAGTCATAATCTCACAAGAGGGAGCCACAGTGTCCCCTCATCCTTGTCAAACATCCTTACCCAAAACCATCACATTTTCTGTAGGTCTTCCCAGACCCTTTTTCTCTGAAGTCCTGCATCTCCCATATGACCCTGAAATGGGATGCAGTTTTGACAGAAGGGTTTGTGTTCCTGTCTCTCTTTTCTTCCTCTGCTCTAGCAGTTTATTGGAGCTTCCTGGGATCTGGCAGTTATTTGGAGCTCTGGTCTCTTGCTTCACTAAGGAGTACTGTGTTGGTTTAAAGGTAAACCAGCAGGAGAAATGAACCCAACTCAAAGAGATTATAAATCAGAATTACACTTTAATGAAAATAATACAATAAATACAATTTTGCAGACAGTCGGGTTTTTAACCCACAACACTCAGTACCCTGGGGCACGAACACAATGGTGTTCGTTGGCCACCAGCCGAGCCCCACGTGGTCCTCCTGAGTCCAAAGTAAAAANTAGGAAAAACCTGTTGGTGAGACTGGGGCTCGCAGTCTGGCTGAGAGCGGTGGCTGCAGTCCGGTCGAGGGTGGTAGCTGCAGTTTGGTCGAGGTTGGTGGTCGCAGTCCAGTCGAGGTTCTGGTCCCCCTGCCTGGCTCCCACGAGTGGAGTCAGAAGTCCCCAGACTCCAGATTATACACACCCAGGTTCAGGCAAGAATGCCCAGCCCCTCCCCCAGGGTGGGGAGTTCCACAATGGGTGATTGTGAGTGCTGGGTGTGAGGACAGGAACATCCTCCTATCTCACAGGCCTCTTAACACCCAGCTTATAGCCTGAGGGGTCAGGTGTGCTCTGGGCAGCTGCTGCAAATGGCCTGTCGTTAACAGTTTCTGGGGAATGGCATAGAGGGTATAGAATACACAGTTTGGGTTACACCCACACAGTGATGAACCACTCCCGGCTGCTTTAACTAACTGGGACAAGTACTCATCACAAGTCAAAGAAGTAAACAGTGGGTGCCACTTCAAAAGAAAATAGTGACTCTTGCCCTCTTCCTTGAAAGAAGTGATGTAGGTACGTCTCCTCTGAAGGATTCCTGGTTTTGAGTCACCCAGGGATTCAAGCACCGATTTGCAATCCTGAATTAATCCCCTCAGATCCTCAGAATTGCAGCCTGCTCCCTCCACCTTATTTATTGTTATAAAAAAAGTTAGATGACCATACACTTCATGGCATGGAATCAGACAAAATCTATCTCTGAAGAAATATCCAGAAACTCCTTACACAGAGATTCTTGACCCCTATCCCATGGCGTGCATGGACATCCATTTTGTAACAGGGAATTCTGTACCCTCATCAACAAGTTCAGTATTGCCTAAATGCCTTACTGGTTTTCCAGGGATTTAGGCATTTGTCTTTCTTTTTTTCTCCATAGGTTGTCTATTTTAAATGGTTTTTTAGTTGTAGATCCAGTTACAGCTGTTCTAAACATCTTATCGGGTTAAGCCAAGTGAAGATAATGGTTTTGTGTCAGGGAGGCAATGACTCTCTTTCTCTAGCCATCCTCATGGCCCATCACCTATCTCTAGATTTTTAGTGCCCTCCAGTTAGTCCATACTCATATTCAAACAGACAGAAAAATGCATTACATTACTTCCAGTCTTCTTCCTTGCATAAAGTTGGACGTGTGCATACTAGAAGTGGGAGCACATGGAGTGGGGCCCTAAGGATTATTATGACTTACTTGGGGCTTAAGTTTTTGTACATTAGATGCTTTCCTATTCCAGTAAGGGGGGAATAGTGAAACTCTCATATAGCATTTTTTTTTTTGCAATGAGTTAACAAGCTACATTACTTACAAACACTGTAAGGATTTGTAAGCTCAAATGCTTGCATCATTCTCTATGAAGTTAATCCGATTCAAGCACTTACTCTGCATGACTAAGATCTTAAACTTCAACTGTATGTGCTTCATTTTTTAACATATGGGCCAGGTTGACAAAATGCGTAAATACACAGCAAATTGCAAGCATGTTTGTTTTTACATTCAATTTTAATTAGGAAAAGACCACTGTGATTCGTTTGAAAGGTTCTTAGGACCCATTTTAACAACATCCTGTCATTTGTTTTTTTCCATGCAAACTTTAGCTGACACATTCATGAAAAAGATAATTAGCAATATACAAATATACTCCTCAGAAAGCAAACTTGTCTTTGTTACTTATTAAAACAAACAAACAAACAAACACATGTTTTTTATTCAGGCATGACAATTTTGTAGCTAATAGGTATGTAAGTGAACAGTGAACAATTGAAGTGAAAGGTTTGATATCTCTCCTTCTGAGTTCTTACTAAGATGCGACACGGAGATTTAGGCAATAAAAAGATGGGGAGGTCTCTTCCCTTGCTATGAAAGTGCCTGCTAGAAGAAGAGTGGCACTTCCCTTCTGGAAATAAGAACCCCAAGTTATCTCTGAGAGTGTCTCCATTGCACAGTGGGGACACACTGCCCCATTTCTGCCCAGAGGAATGCCATCAGCCATTGCCCAACATGTGTGGTCACACACATAACACACAATGATGCTGTGCATTAAAACAAGTGAAAAAAAGGATGTATGTTGGCATGAGTTGAAACTGTTTAGAAAGAACAGACTGCCCTCACCATGTTCTCTGGCATGGTTGTTCACCTGTCCAGTGGAGTGAGCTGCCAGATTATCTTTTGCTCCAATCCTTATGGGAATGTTTTATTCCCAACCTAAGGCATTAATAATTAACCTAAGGCTTTTCTTGATCTTCTTTAAGAGAATTTACAGAATTTATGCTTTTTCCTAAGCATGTACCAGAAGAAAATGCCATTCCAGAGAACAGCACAGTCCCGTGTCCTTCCACTTCAAGCTCTTGTTCTTTATTGGCCAGTGCTAGAGTCTCTGAAATACTCCTTGTGACCATGATTGTTGTATCTTTTCCCAGTTTATTTACAACTTGGACTATTACCATGGTGAACGTTAAACACTTCATTGCAAACTGCTTCACCAGTGGATCAGTTTTATTTTTCTCAGGTTATCTTGTGTACAGGATTGTCTGGGTGGCTCTTCTGCCTTGGTTGCTGCTGACACCCTCTACTGTTTTGCAAGGTAATTCCTCTCATTCTGCCTGGTTTGTTTGGGGTTTTTTTGTTTTGATTTGGGTGTTTTTTGTTTTGGTTTTGGTTTGGTTTCTTTTTTTTTTTTTTTTTTTGGTTTGTTTTGTTTTGTTTTGGGTTTTTTTGGTGGGTTTTTTTTTTTTTTCCCAACACAGCTTGGTTGGCTGATGGGTATTCTGCAGAGAGAAGGAGGAGACATGAGAGAAGTCACCTTTCATTAGTGCAAGTGTCTTTAGTGCAACACAGCGGAAAAAGTGCGGTAAGTGGCAGCTTCTTTAGTTGCTGATTCTTCTGTGAGGGTGAACCCTTTGTCAAGGAGTCAACATGAGTTTCATGCAAATTCGTAGAAACTCTTAACTCTTGAAGTGCTAGAAATATCCTGTTAGATGCATAAAAAGCTTTATCTTCTGAGGTTTTATATTTAAGAAGGTGGCCTCCTGAGTTTACACGTGCCACACATCCAGTATATCAACCCTTGCCTCCAGGCCTTTGAAGGGAGCTTGTGATGGAACCTACTCCATGATGCAAGTTGATCAACTGTGCAGAGTGGATCCTTTAAACTTCTTTTCAGTTGTATAAGAGCCTTAGTGGGATGGGTGGGAGGCCTCCTCTTAATCCCACTGAAGTCAGAGGAAGGACTCCTGTTAACTTTAACAGGCCTTGGATCAGTGCCTGTGGGAAGATATTTTATAAATCCCAGCCTGCCTTGAGCAGTCTAATAATGCCCACAGTTCTTATAAGTTACTAGGACATGTTTTGATACAAAGCCATTCTTCGCTTCATTTTTTTCTAGGACTGCTCAGAGGATTAAGATCATCCTCTTAAGCTAAAATTTGGGGTCTTGGAGGTAGGAGAAGAAACTGGTGGTAGGGCTAGTATTTTATCTGATGCAGCTGTGTTTATTTGTGAATAATGTAAATAGCTCTTTTTTTTTCCAGAGCACAGCTGGGATCAAGAAGGTTACTACCCTTTTGCTTCTAGCACTGAAACCTTCTTGCAAAATCATCTCTTTGTCTTTCAACAAGTGCACTCTTTTTCTTGTCCACAATGCAGCTGTTGTATGACCATACAGCACTCTCTTGTGCAGTCTGCTTGCTTTGTATTCCATTGTAAATTAGATCCTTGCTCGTAGTTCCTCCTATGAGAGACTATTTCCCTACTTGATACCTTCTGTTCAGACTCCATTTATCCTGGATATTTATATTTATATTTAAAATGGAGTTTCTGGGGGAAGTGACCATTTTGTGTTCTTTGTTTATACATCTGTGATCGACCCTGAGAACAACAGCAATAATAATAAAAGTTAACACACAGTACTCCCAGTTTCTTGCTACTTTGCCCACTACCCCTTTCACCCAGTAGTACTTGGGTAATCCTGTCGCAGGTGAGTTTACAGCTGCAAAAAAGTTTATGGGATGGCTGTTTCCAGCCCCATATATCCCAAAAAAGAACTTGAAGGTGCCAAAGGCATAAGGGAAGTTGACAGCAGAAAGGGAATGACCTGAAATGGTGTATCTGTCTATTTCTTTCCCAACTAAAGCTCACAAAAGGCTGAGTCACCTGATTTAAGTTTTGGGACAGAAATCCAGGATTCCCGAGAGGAAGGAGGGGAAGGTCACAGCCAGCATCTGCAGAGCTGTTCCTGTTCATGTGGGCATCTTGTTTTGAACAGACAAGTGGTCTCTGAGAAGCATTGAGTTATTAATGTGAGTATATGAAAAAAAAATCTTGTCAAGTCTCCTGATGACAGGATTTCCTGTCTTAAAGTTTTAAGACTTTTTGGAAACAAATTCTCTTCTTTGAAGAATGACTCTATACCAAGGAAAGAATTCACTGTGTTTGCATCAACTTGTCAGAAGGTGAATTTGGACTCATTGCTGTTGCTTATCCTGCTGTAGCGTGTGATTGATTTGTGAATGTGCAGTGTTTACAGAGGGGAACGTGAACTGGGCACATCCAGAGAGTTACAGTTTGTCAGCGTAGTTTCTCTAAAAGGAAGATAATATGCAAACATTTGTAATGTAGCTTGGGTGCCAACCCAATTCTGGGGGCCTGTGGTGTTCATTATAATGGCACATTGCATTCCTTACTGCTGGGAGATCATTTTATCACAGCATTCAAAGTATAAACTGAAGTCAAAGTAGAAACCAGCTTTTTTATTGCTGGTGAGAAGGTCATAATGTACCCTGCGGAAGGAGTGTTCAGGGCACAGCAGAGGGCATCCTTAAACAGAGGTACCGATCCAGCCCTCTGACATGGCTGTGCAGGCTGCAGCGTTTAACTTCAGCTGCGCAATTGCACTGATGCTTTCCGTACAATCACTGGGCTGCCCAGGGCTCTGGCTCTTCTCACCCCTTCTCACAGTGGGATTATGTGACACGGGGCAGTGCCATGCTGACACACCAGCCCTGAATGAACTGCCTTGGCTACTGGGAGCATTTATAATTGTGGTGATGCAATGCTTGACCTTTCTGAGAAACTACGTGCCGTCGTTTAACAGGCTCTGTGTTGACATCCCTGTTTTGTTTGTACCCTTGAGTATCTTCTGCTGAGCCACAGAAACATATTTCTGTACCAGATGTATCCAAGCCATGCTCTATGGCCCTGGGTACTGTGAGAGACATTCAGTGTACAGTTTTGCAGATATAAAATAAAAATCATTCACCTTCTCAGTCTATTTCAGAGCACTTTTGGCCTCCTGATGTTCTGGCCCATGTTCTTCCAGCATATTTGAAACTCTGAACAGTGTGTGTAGGAAAGAAAAAAGTTATGCTGAAAATACAGGCCACTGGAGAACAGCTGTGTTGTGCCTATCTATCATTAAATAAAGAATAGAGCTCTAAAAGTGTTTACAGATTGTAAAACAAAAGCAGATTGAATATGTTTTAAACTCTAGGAACTAACCTAAAATTTGCTATAAAACAAATATATGGCTTACAGCTGGAAACCTGTCAAAACATCCAAATGATTGCTCTGCACTGTCTGGAAAGAGTTTATGTGCCCAAAGGCTTCAGAACAGCAACAGATGTACTATTGAGTAAGAGACACATCCCTGTTTTGAATTTCAGTTATAGCACAGAGAGGCACACAAGAGAAGTAAAGTTCTTTTGCTCTTACCCAGGTGCCTCTGCTTCCTCCTTAACAACTTGCTCCATATACTTCTCCTGTGTTAAAGCGATTAGCAGAGATATAGAAAGATGGGAACATACATCATTTTAAGAAGCGAAAAAGCCATCTGGCTCCGTGTTTGTGGCTGGCTCTTAATTCAACCACGTTGGGTTTTTTCCATGCCCCTCAAGCCCCTCCTTTTCCAGAAACAATCTATGTGATCCCACATCTCTTCTTCAGTAACATGTTCCAGATGGTCAGCTTTGTGCAGAATGGATTTTCCCTAGCTTCTCAGTTTTTTCCTAGTTTCTTTTTTTTTCCGAATTCTTCCCCTTCCTTTGAAACCCCTTTACCCAATCATCTAGCTCTCCCTGGATCTTTTTCCTGATTTTTACAGTGCAATCAAAAGATATTTGTCTCACACAGGTATTTTTATGAAACACTCAGTCCCTGCCACACAAGAATATTGAGGCATTTCTTGTCTTTAAATGAATGTGTGGAAGAAAGGTTGTGACAAGCTCTGTAACTAGGCAGTTTTATAGACAACATTCAATTAATCAGTATGAATTCAGCATTTTTATTGAATATTTTATTCAATGGATTAAATAAGACTCCTAGTATCAGTTAGCAGTATTGCCTCTTGCACTTGAGGATGGCATCTACACTTCAAACAGCTTATCTCTGTAGTTCATATCTATCTCCTTGCTTCCATGACACCAGTTTGCTCCTAGACCCTCTTTTGCGGGAATGGGTTCCCTGTGAAACACACTGTGCATGGTTCTGGAGGTCTCTCCTCCCTCCTGAGATCCCTCCCAGTAGCCAGAAAGGATGAGTTTGATGGCCTCCCCTTGCATAGCCCTCTGGCAGTGTCCTGGCAGCCTCTGCACCCTCAATCAGCCTCACCTGCTCTCCTGTGCAGCCCAGGACAAGCAGCGTCTGCTTTTCATTACATGCCATAAAAACACTCTACATATTGCTGGGCTGCATCCCTGGCAGCAGAACTTTTTTGGATATTTTAAATTGAAATTAAAAAGCCCATAAAAGCTAATGTAATAATTGGGAACCACACTGGCTTAATGGGCTCTGTCCGTGTTGATAAGTGAGATCCCCAGGCATTGCCCTTCCAGTCCCTGGGCAGACTATAGAGCATGGCAGGCACAGCCAG
Organism: Cephalopterus ornatus; assembly: GCA_013396775.1. Taxonomy (NCBI): domain Eukaryota; kingdom Metazoa; phylum Chordata; class Aves; order Passeriformes; family Cotingidae; genus Cephalopterus; species Cephalopterus ornatus. The sequence continues at coordinate 193,711 of VZRE01002224.1, forward strand.
TGTCCCCCCTGAGCAAAGTGGTGTTATCCATGTATGCTATCACAGGAATTCTCCCACTAAGGTACCTGGGCCATGAGGGGACCTACTGGTCGGGGCTGAAATGGTGCCAGGCAGCCACGCTGGGGAAGGGGAACACATGTGTGTCAGTGTTCTAGCCCTGTTTAGTCTGTTCATATTGGTGGGGCAGAGGACGTTGTATTTACAAGAAATTTTAGAAACTGGAAATAATTATGAAAACATCCTGAGGCCTCATGGGAGTTCAATAATTCTGAAGATGGAAAAAGATGGTCTTTTATAACTGGAGTGTTATACCCTCAGTCCTCCCTGCAAGGAAACAGCCAGCTTTCCTAGACAAGAAGTAAGACAGGGCTGATTAGGTTAGGAAGATTTTCCACATTTTCCATCTGTTGGTGCAAATTTTTGAGGCAATGAATGTGTGACATCTCACAAATTCAAGAGAGTCTCTGAATCTATAGCTGGGGGCTATTACTGCTCAATGAAAGCTCAGCCTTTAATGTACATATTTCCGGGAGAGAAGTGGTCTGCAGTGCCAGACACCCATGCACAGCCTGTCTCCAGCCTTGTCACAGCTTGGAGGTCTGTGTGGGAAGTGGGCCGGTCACCTACCAACACTCTTCAGCACAAATCCCTCTCTGAAGTGCCGCTTCTCCCTGCCTGCAGCCACAGGAGTTCATCAATTAAATTTAGAGGCATAGTAAAATGCAAAATAAGAGAATGCCTTCTATAAATACACCTTGAAACAAAGAGGCTTTCTTTTTTTTTTTAATGTGGAAAAATATTAACGAAAACAGTGGATATCTTACAGCTCTTATTGTTTAGAAACAGGGATTTTATTTTTCCAGTCTGCTCTTAATTTTTCCATTCTCTCTCAATTTGGAGTGCATTGCAAATACAGTACAGCTACATTTCTGCTTTCTGTCCTACACCTTGCAGATCACACTGACAACGAATTAAGCAAAAGGATTGCTCAGAGTCACAAGAATCATTTGATTTACAGAAACTCCTAGGCTGGAGACACACCATGCTCTCCTGCAGGAGACCGAAAAAGAATGTTGTGTGGATTATGTTGCATATATTTATTAATATCTTTGTTGTCTCTCTGAGTTCATACCAGTTACGAAGGAGAAAATCTTTCAGCATGAAATCTTGCTTATCAAAGTTGATAGGTAAGCTCAGTTCCACATCTTTAAGAGCAATGACAAGAGCAATCAGTCAAATCAACCTACTTTTTTTTCATGTTCCCTGGTGGGAAAGTCATCTGAAAGTTAGCCGTTTGTATTTGTGTTCAATACAAGCATTAATAAAACTAATTATTTCATGTTGCAGAGGGTTCCATGAGGAACTATATCAATATAAATGCATTATATGCACGCACTTATTGAAGGCTTTTCTCCATTTTTTTTCCTAGAACAGTAAATGAGCAAAACACTGCAAACATGTTCATCTGATTTGAAATAAGACATTGACTGAACCACATTTGCAATGGTTTCATTTAATTTACAATAGCTTTTGAACATCTGAGTTTGCCTAAATACCCAGGAAGTGTTAATGTTAACCTCACTTTCAAAAGAAAAATCCTGTTGTGATAACTATTTTTTTCACCATAATGTTGGTGATGAAGATGTCTCCGGTCTCTAATGGAGACCCTGTAATTGTGCCCTCTGCTTCTCTCTCTTTCTCTTTACTTGTCTCCAAGAGTGCAACTGAATTGTGGAAACCCACAACTTGGGAACACCTGAATTTACACTTAATGCACTGCATTAGAGGATCAAGGTTGCTGTTTTCCCTAAGCACCACTGTTCATAGAGTGGTTGCCTTCCACAAATAAACCACAGCTGTGTCCTTCTCATGGCTAAATACACTGATTCACTGTATGATCACCTCCAGATTCAGACTGTCCCAGACTATACCTGTTGCAAAATTTTGCCACCTACACAATGAAGCAGAATGTGATCTGCAGCCCATAAGATGCCCAGAGCTAAGACAAGGTCTGTTTAGTTTTTGGTCTGCAATGAGGATCATGCCTTTGCTCTGAGATGTTTGTCTTGTGATATATACAAGTGATTTTACAATGTAAATACTGTGTTTTAAAAGGTTACTCTCTAGATTTGCTCTTTAATCTAGCAGTTACACTAAAGTCTTGGGGATAACTCTTATCTGTTGGGAGCGTGCCCTTCTCCGTTCAGGAGGACATGGAGATCGTGGCAGGTAGATGAGGTATCTGCTGTGCTCCTGGGAGCAGGGACCAGTATGTAGGTATTTGCTCTTTTCTCTAGATCTGCACTTGTCTTGTGCTAGCTTAAGGGTTTGTAACCCTTGTAAAGTTCCTTAACGAATGTGTTTAGGGAGTTGCTGTGAGGGGGCTGAGTCTCAATGGGTCAGTACAGGAATTAGCACAGCCTAGGTCCAAGGTCTCAGGACTCTGACAGCAGTGGCAGGTGGTGACAGCAAGGTCTCACAAGGAACAGGGAAAGTAGCTTTGTGGCAGGTGTGTGGAGCAGCAGAAAGCCAAGGAGAAGATGTCGTGTTGCAGCCCCTGTGCATTCACAACATGGGTCTCCTCTGGTGGGAGCCATAACAGCAGCCTGGTGAAGGCTCCAGGCTGGCAGCTTTACCAGATCCATGTGACGTTACATCTTTTGGCAGGGAAAACTTTGTGGAAAAAGCAAAAGTTACACTGGGTCTTGTTTTGATTATTTGTTTCTAACCTCACTACAAATGGAAAAAATTTCTCTGGTGAGTGTCTGCTTGTTATTTTCCTATTGTTGTATCATCCTCCCAGCTCTCAGTAGGGACAAATAATCCTCAAATGCTACTCCAAAGTCTGACACTTAGGCCAGGTTACAGAGCTGCAGCATTGGAGATGGATCACTTCCTTCTTTTTTATTTCTTTTCCTTCACTTTATTCTACTTCTGCTTCATTATCTCCTCCTTTTTTTTGTTCCTGCCTTTTCAAGGACTAAGTACAACCGGAAGTCCCTTCAGCAAACAACCCCTTTCTCTTCCTCCCAGTTCTTTTTAGAGGTGAGGGAGATGGTTTGGTTGTGATAAACATGAACATTTCCATACCCAGGACAAGTAAGGTGTAAGCAGCTCATACATACATGGGCAACCAGCATAAAGTAGGACATTTGGTGAGTATTTTCTGCCACCGCCTGCCTGCCTCCCCACCCCCCAAAAAAGTTTTAGGAATATCAATATAATTCGTAGTACATTTGCAGCTCCTGAATCAAACTGAACCAAAGATTATGTTTGAATTGGCCTTTCTCAAGCATATATGGCCTATTGAACTTCAGAGACTGAGCAGAAATCTCAGGTAACTATGGACTCTATAGAAGAAGAAAATTTGTTATCAAAGTTCTGAAATACAGATTCATAGAATCATAGAATAGTTTGGGTTGGAAGGGACCTTGAAGATCATCCAGTTCCAATGCCCCTGCCATGGGCAAGGACACCTTTCATTTTAGACCTGGTTGCTCAGAGCTCCATCCAGTCTGGCCTGGAACACCTCCTTCACTGCTTGAAGGTCAAAATCTGACATAGGAGAAGATTGGTAGTAAGGAGATGAAGGGAAAGAGAACAGGAGCAAGTAAGCTTTTCTGCAACAGCAATGACCTTAGTGCAACTGGATGTCTCATGTCACTGGGCAGATACATTGAGTACATTTTTTTAGAGGCAAAGATGTTATTTCAAATCCATAGAATTTTCCAGTGGGTAGTAATTAAAACCAGTCAAACTATAATATGTAAGAAATATATTTGACGTGATCCTGAGAAGCGTGTTTATGTCAGGATGGCTTGAAGTTTGTAGGATTTATGTTACAGATAGATAAGAGATACATTACAGTGCCTAAGTCGTGCAGAGGAGGGTTATGCAATACTTAGTTAGATCTAAACTTAGGCGTTTTCTCCCTCACAGTTTAATGTCTTCATTTCAATAAAATGTTTGTTACTGTACTTGAAAATACAAAGGCATTCAAAACACACTTTTGTTCTTTGCTTTTAAGATTAAAGCATAATTCCTCTTGTTAAATAGTTGAAAAACTAAATCATAACGTAAACACAAAGAATATTGTAATGCCACTCCTAATCCCAGCTGCCTCCATCTGTTCTCTGCTTGAAATAGAAAATAAGCATCCAACAATGTACGGAAATAGCACTTATACCTGATCCTTGCTAGCTTTCAAAGCATCTTACAACTTGTATAACCATTGCTGCGAATAGCAGCACAAGGTCCTGATATCCCAGGTCTACCAGCTTGCTGGTCTGCTGGTCCACACTCTCAGCTCTTGTTTCAAGACACAGACATCAGAGAAGTTGAAGGTTATTTACAATGTTTTTCCAGATTCACTGCCCTATCCCACCCTTAAGTCCAAAAGGATGTGCAGTCTCAGCCTCCTGCTAGTCCAGCAAAACTGTTCTGTTTTCAGGCTGAATCAGCCAACTCTGTTAAAGAGAAGGAGATCTTGGGGTGTATCAAAAAACTTAACTAGTCAATCAGAATCTTTTCAGCCAGATCATAAATTCTGGATTGCCTCTGCTTAAAGCCCACTGGTAGAGCAGGATCCTTGCATCCCCATCCAATTCCTCCCCTGGGCAGACTGTCTCACCACATTCCATCATGCATGATGTGGTACCTCTTCCCTCACTGAGCTTTACAGTGCATTTAGTGTGATGTTCTGTGATGAAGAACTCCAGACCACAGAGGAGCTTGGATAGAAAACAGCTGAATATCAGCTTCTGCAACTAATGGAATATTGTAACAGTATTTCAAAATAGAAAATACTTATGGTCAAAATGTGTTTTTGTTGCTTGTCTAATGGCATGAACTTTTTCCGCGGTGGCCACCTATTTTTTTGTGATGAAATTTGTTTACTCAAACCCTTAATATTCTCAGCAAGTTTTTGAAGATGAGAGACCAATTCCAAACCACGCTGTATTTTTTTACTATGGACTGCAATAGTTCCCTCTGTCAAATTTAAGGATATTTGGCCTTCAAATTTTGAATTTAATTCCCTGCTTGGGTGAAGGCTACCATATTCCCATCAGATCTCTCCAACCACATCCACTCAGCACAAAAGCTGTGATAGACCATGGGCTGCTGATAGGACACAATCACCCTCTACTCTACCATGGAGATATGAGCCAATCAGCCCCAGTGTGCATCCATGGGCCAGGATCTTATTTCCTCACTACAAAAAACATTTTAGATTAAAAGTTTAGGTTTGGACCTTTCTGTATTTGCTAAGCATCACATAAAACCAAAGCATGGTTTTGATAAGGGATCTTAACATCACAGAAGAATGCAGATGTTTGAATGATACTAAAAACTTTCCTACTCTGGGAACCCCCTTTCCCATTATGCCTCTAGACCTCTTGTTTTGTTATTCTGATTGCAGGGACTATAATAGAATCACAATTTTTTTAAGCAATTCCTTTCTTTAAAAAGCAAACCTCTCTTTTTTTAACATTTGCTGAACACTAATCTTGGTAAAATCTTGTGCTCATAAAACTACAGCACTGCAGTAGGAATTTTTTTGCAAGACTGAGTTATTTCTTCCTGCTGAACTTTCAAATTACAAGAAAAATATATTGCCCTTTTCTAAAAATATATTCTCCCAGTTAAACTGAAAAATAAATCAGTCAGCAGGTATCCTGATAGATGCAGACTTTACTTTTACTAGTTAATAAACAACTACTTTGTCTTTATAAATCTTAACTTATAAATGTCCTGTTTATTTCATCTTTATCTGAGGTTCATTGTTCTGTAGTTAGATAAGAAATTATAACTTCTGTTTATTTAGCCTTATAGCATATTGATTTTTAATACTTTATTGGGGGCACTCAGTAACACACTAATTAACCCAGTAACATAACTAACATACCGCTTCAGAAAAAATTTGGTTGAAGCAGTACACCTTCCCTTCCCTTCCCTTCCCTTCCCTTCCCTTCCTTTCCCTGCCCTACAGGACTGTCAACACTGCCTGGCTTTATTCCCTTTGAGAATTACCGACAGAGAAATCTGCTGTCTATTTAAATAAATTTATCTTCTTTTTACAGTAACTACTATGTGCTTTTTCTTATGAAAACAGACTAAGAGACACATCTTGTGTGAGGTGGACACCTCACACCTGAGAGAGCTGGGGTTGCTCAGCCTGGAAAAGAGGTTCCAGGGAGACCTTACAGCAGACTTCCAGAACCCCCCTAAAGGAGGTTTATAAAAATGAGGTAGAGGGATTTTTATATGGCCAGACAGTAACAGGACAGGAGGCAGTGGTTTTAACCTAGATGAGAGCAGGTTTAGATTAGATATGAGGAAGAAATTCTTAACTCAGAGGTTGCCCAGAGAATTTGTGGATGTGCTCATGGCCAAGCTGAATGGGGCTCTGAGCAGCTGAATATGCCTAACTGAGAAAATATCCTTTTGTTTAAATAACTAAGGGATTTTTTTTTCCACACTTGTTTTTAAGAGGTCTTTGATTTTCTTCTGAAGTTCATTGTAATAAAAATAAATACCATGTTTGTGATACGGTTACTGCTTCAGTCTGTGGGTATGGCTCAAAACTACAATTTCTTATAGAATTAGATATTTCAAGAAAGAGCATGAGAAATATCTGTAGACACACAGTTTTTCTACAGACCAAAGAAAAGAGCAATTCTGATTTTCAAAAGTGAAAACTGACACTGAAAACCCTTGTCCTTTCTCAGTTTTTTCCTTCATTCTCTTGGAGCCACTGTCAAGATCAAGATTCATAGTTTCCCCCATGTCTGCAGAGGAAACTATATTTTTTATCACCTGATAAAGCTTGTTAAAATGTTGTCTACAACACTTTTCTTAGGTTGTTTGTTCTCGGTGGCATGTTACACCATTTTACACGATCCCGAGGGAAATAAGGGCCACACTATTCAGTTGTTGCGATGAGTTAAGAGACATTCCAAATGAAGGGAGATATATTAAAAAGAAAACAATGAAAGAGTGCTCTGATTCTCACTAATCTAGGACTCCTTTCCGTTGTCCTTGGGAATAATATATGATTAAAGACTGCAAGACTTAATCCAGTGAATTTCTATTTAATGAATGTTCTCACAGAAAGTGAAATCTACTTGATCAGTGTTTCTGACTGTATCAAATCATGGATGTAACCACTTAATGGGAGGAATAGCCCAGCGTTGTGTTTGTGCTCTGAGAGGAACCCACAAAGCCTATACATGCCTGCCCCAGACAGTTGCTAAGTCACCAAAGTACAAGAGGAATTGTTGCTGCAGCAAAGTCCTACACAACCATCAACATATTAGTAATAAGGGAAAAATCAAAGAAAAAAAAGAAGAATGTTTGAGATATCAGTCACAAAAGCACTTCAGAACAGTGCAGTAATCAGATACCATTAGTTTCTACATAAGAATATGCATTTCTGGATGCAAAAGAGAGAAGTATGAGAAGTAAATGACCTTTTATCCAGGATAACTGGGGTCTGAGATTGCTTATTATTGTTGGTAATTTGTCAAAAACCCACAAACCCTAAAAGCTACAAAAGAAAAAGAAATGTTTCTTTCTCAGTCTTTCAGCCATTTTTACTGCTTGAGGCCAAGAGAGTCACTACTTGCAGATTCAAGGGACCTTGGCAACTTGGACAGAAGCAGACTGCAAATGGGGGATGGGAGAGAGCATGAGAAGGGGAGTTACTCCTGCAATCCCATTTTTCTTTGTTGTTTTTTTTTCCTTAGGTAATTAAGTCATAATATCCTGCAATGGTGTCTAAAGTGGTATCTTCTTAAACGTAAGTCCTTGCAGAAATAAATGATGAGCCAGAAAGCTTTCATATCAGGTGGCTTCTGAAAAAGCATGCAAGCACTAAGGGTGGCATGGCATTAGGTCTGCAGCCATGACCTTTAGGCTTCTTCACTACAAGGACTGCCAGATGTAAAGTTGGCCCTGGAGCCCCCCTCAAGGAGTTGAGGCCAGAGATGGATGGATGGAGCTGGCACTCAGCCTAGCTCCAGCAAGCCAAGGGCATGTGGAATTTCACATATGGGTCTTATTGCTATGATCCTCGAGAGCCTGAGGAGAAGAAAGAGGGGTCTCGACTAGACCTCTGACAGCAGGTTTGTTCATTCAAGTTAGATTTAATACTGATGTCTACCAATGTTATGGCTTTCATCTGTAAGTGTGTCTCAACCCTGGAATACATTTAGTGTTGTCAAGTTTTAATGTCAAATTAACTTGTCCAAAGTTGAAGCCAGGCTCTTGCAGTATCTAAGCAACTGTTCCAAAACAGTGGTTAACAGGGATGAGCAGAGCTGGAGGCAGTGAGTGCCGGCAGCTGCACATCCACTGTCTCTCCCTGTTCAGAGCAAGGTCGTTAGTACACGTGCACCTGAAGAACTGTGTGACCATCTTTGGGCTGGAGTGAGTGTCCTGCTCGCTGCAGGGATTTTTTTCTCCCAGCTTCCTGTAAGAGCCTTCTCATGACAAAGCACGTTTGAAAAATGGTGCTTTCACGTACGAGTCACTGAATCCAGTATCAGAAGCTATAAACCAGGGGGAAGTTTTTCCACCCACACACAGTTCCTTTGCCCTTTTGCCCAGAGCCTTTCCTGATCCTGTTTTCGCTTCAGTTGAACCAGAGGAGCCCAAAAATTCCTATGAACTGTCTCTGACCTTGAAAAGTCCCCTTTTACCCTGCTGACCCTGCAGCAGGCACAGCACATCAGTGTATGTTTCTGCTGTTCTCCTGATCCTGCTATTCTCTTCAGGGGAGATCAAACTGCCTGCCCTTCAGGCAGGCAGTCTGGAGAGTAGAGCTGTTTTAAGGTGGAGCTAAACCCTTTGGTCAATAGAGAAAGATGAAATTTGCAGAAGCTAATCTGGGATGCACAAAGGCATGCTCTGGTGCTCAATTGCTCTCCTAAGGTGACCGTGTCTCTACATATTACCTGTGTGGGAAACCCATTGTGCAACATCCGTGTTAGTCACTTGGGTTTCTCCAGGCTGCAAATCTCTCTTTACCTGGGTGGCACTCACTCATGGTCATACCTTGCTGACTCATCTTGCAAACATTCTTGATCCCTAAAATGGGTGCATGAATCTATTGTTTAACTTAATCTAGACATTAAATTAGAAATGGGGCTTTGATGTGTGTGCAAGGACAGAGAAAGCACCAGCTAGACCTCAGCTCTCAGCCGCAAGGACACACATTGGTTAGTTCAAGCAGTCCATCTTCACAAATCGTGCACAATTGCAAAATGTCATGATATTGTTGAATGCATAGCATGACACCTCATCTGGGTTCATAAGCAATTCAGACCTCAAACTAAATGGAGGGAGTAGCTTACATCAGTTAAATCATTCAGGATCATTTAGGAAGAGAACAGTACTGCAAGCTGCAGGCTATTTTGCTTTCTGCCTAGCCCACAACAACTCTCAAATAAGAATATTGAACTGAACTAGATTGACTTGTGTCCTGTACTCTGCTCAGTACACTGCTTTCCTGCCTGTCATTTAAATGGAAATATCACTATTCTGCAGCATGGCACGAAGGCTGAACATGATGTTGTGCTTACTGGCTGCTTATGTTCAAACCACTACCTGGATGATACGTCAGTGAGTATTAAACTGCAGACACCCCCAGCGGTAATTCCCAATGATGTGGCTCGCTGGTGATTATCAAGGCCACAGGAAATGATCCATGAATCATAAGGGATTCATAAGGGCCTCATGTTCAGAGAGGGTGGTGCCTGCAGAGCCATGTGGCTGCCTCTCCACTCTAGAAACCCAGAGGACAGGCCAGGGTCAACAACCCTACTGAACAGGCCCTGAAAAACAAATAATTGAGGATGATGTGTTTCTCTAGGATATACAGACTCAGCACAGGAGCTGATCACAAGAGGAGGAGATAGTTGAGGCACGCAACCATCCCGGTCTGAAGCATTACTGTCCCTAACTATGTGACTAAGTACCACTCTTTCTTCCAGAGACGAGAGATCAGATTTGGTTTTGAATCTGATTCATCCAAAATAGCTGACAAGGGCAGTAAATCCTGGATTTGTTTCTTTCTGATTTGCTTCCAATGCTGCTGAGTAATTCCCTTTTATAGAACTGTGTCATTGAGATATGCCTCTCTTTTAATTTCCACTTCTTTTTACTTCTCGGTGTAATTATTTTCTTGCAGAAGATATAACTGAAGGAAAACAGTGAAGTAGCTGGAGACATGGCACGCAGGCAGAGATTTACTGGAAAACCCCCCTCTACTTGTTGTAACTGAAGATATCTGAAAGAAAAGACAGACACAAAGCTGGGTTTAACACAGTGTTTCTCAAATGTTGTTGAACTCCCACTTGTTACAGTGTATGGCTGCGTTCTTTCTCCTGCTCTGAGTTAAACAATTTTCAGTGAGAGTCCTTTAGAGTGGATACTTCTGACCAGTTGACACTGATTTTTTTATCTCTTATGTTCTACTGTCATATTTATAGAAAACACTATGTCCTCAAAAAATGTCTGGGCTAATCTAGAAAACTCTAATTTTTACATAAATTAGTATCATATTCATATCTCCTTCTCTTCTGTATTCTTTTGAGGATTTTGTTTCTGAGATGTGAGTCTTGCAGGCCTGAAGTGAGACATATGGCTAACTCCAGGGAAAAGCTAATGCTCTCAGACCTAAGCCCTTGCTTTTTAAATTGATATTTGGACATCAGCTTTGAATGATCCTTCTGCGTGTGAGTCTTGTAAGGCATTCTCTTTGGTGATCTTAGTTATTATTTCCAGCACTATAACATTTATAACTTGTTATATCTGTAATTGGCATGGCACAAGCCAGACTAACAGCCTAACATGTTACCAGTGGCACAGGGATTACATCTCAGCCACCAGAGAGCAAAGTTCAGCTGCCTGAGGCTGCCTGTAATATGATAATTGCATTATCACATGTTAATGACTCAAAACCAATAAGAGAACGATGGGGCAATTCAAACCCCTGCATCTGGGAGGGTCTCTGTGTTCAGCCTCCTCCTCAAAACCCAGTTCATTGGCAATGATTTTTTCTCAGTGAAAATGTCCCGAGGCCACTTTACAACTGGATCTATAGTTCCAAATAGAATATTAATACTTTGGGGGCTGAATCCCATCAAAACAACTCAGGAAAGTAGCTTTAATCCACAGGTTACTACTTTTCCTCTAATACCAGGATTATTCTCAATATTTGATTCTGAGCTTTTCCATTTGGTGCTTCTTTAGCTTTGCCCTGTGTTTTGAACACCAATAATCGGATATTAGTGGTCTATAGCTCTGAGCACTGAAGGCAGGCTTCAGATAATTTTTCGTCCTTTCCTCAGAGAACGAAGAGTTGTACTAAGCACAATAAATTATGTCAGTAATCAAAACTTCATAGAAAATGTGGGACATGGGAGAAAAAAGCACAAAACCTACTGAGCACCAAGACTGAGCTCATCCTTTCTGAGGATGGGTGCCTCCCAGAAATGTAAATCCCCACCCCTCCCCACCCAGTCTTTTCAGATTATGTTAGAAAAGGTATAATAAAATATTCTTGTTTCAGTTAATCATTCCTTCAAGCTCTCCCTGCCAAGCTGAGTTGCACTTCATGAGGTCAGCATGCTCCTTGTACTCACAACCAATGCTCCCCTTTTTTTATTAGTATATTGACAGTGCAGTTTACTCCAGTAACGCAGCAGTGTCAGGACCTCATTTTCCATGGCATGAAACTATTCCCACTTCACCTGCTAGCAAACACAGCCCTGCTTTTTTTCAAAGTAGACGGACTATTCCTATCTTGTATGCCTTGACTTTGTCTTGAAAGCTTCTCCTGACAATGTACAGGCCAATTTGTGAGTTATTACCCAGTCCCCCAAAGTAGTTTAATGTCTTTCCCACGGTGAAGAAGGCAATTTAAAAAAAATGTTCTCAAAGCCATCTTAGCTGTGACTGAATATAATAATTCCTTTTTACTAGCTTGTCATATGTAGGTGCTATAAAGCTAACAACAAAATGGGAGGCATGAGTTTAAAATATGCCAGTATTGTCAGTGTCTAATGAGCTCTAACATATCAGGATGATTTTGAAAGTTTTGCTACTTTCTCAGGTTGACAGAAACGTACCAATTAAGAAATCCAAAGGAATCGCAGAATCAGGGAAGCTCCCAAGCTGAGGGGCAATCCTTCTCTCCCTACTGTCAGTTATGGGAAGAAACTAAAATTAAGAAAGGGTTTGACGACTGAAAAAAAGAAATGAAGCAGAACAATTTCCCCTTTAACAGAGGAAGACAGACATAAAAAAGCTGGGTGCTCCAAGTAACCCTGAAAATTGTAGGAGAAAGGAGAGATCTTGGTCTCTGCAAGCTAAATAAAGCCCCATATCAGCTGAGAAGGAGCCTTGCTGCTAAACAGGACCTGTAAATGCATTTTCTTATTTGATATTTTTCTTTCTGTGGGGAAATCTGAAATCAAAGAGATTGTTAGGGATTTTTTTGATCACAATTCCTAATCACGCAGAAAACTGCCTGAGAGAGACTCAGAGATCACTTCCCAAAGGAGAAAGATTTTCTGTTTCTACAGGGCAAATCAGCATGGATTTCAGAGTACGGAAAATATGCAGGTCCTGTAAAAAGGCAAGGAGATGTTTACCTTGGAGCAGCCTTACTTTTATGTGTTCCTTCAAATTTAGTAATAAGGTTCAAAGAACCAGTAATTATTGAAAAGAGAAAGCAAGTACTCTTACATTTCCAGAAAACACAGAACTAACTAGAACTCCACAGCAACTTTTTTCCTAAGCAAGCAGTGTTGAGCATTTTTCAAATGTTAGATAATGAATCTTGAAATAAAGAATAATTCATGGACTAGTTTTCTGAGAAACCAGTGGGAGGATGGTTGGCTGTTTACGTTAAAATCCTTTGTATGGGTTAAATGCCTGTCCCTCAGTCCAGTTTCTCCATGGAGGGAGGCTGAGAGCAGAATATTCTGCTGTAAATTCTTCTGGAACTGTATTTTCAGCATTCACTGCTTAGGGAAAAAAAATTGCAAAAGGGTTGCAAAATTTAGCAAGATATTAAATCTGTAGTTATAATTTTTTAACTGTTTTTCATTCCAACATTCAAGACAACACATGTCAGGAAATCTTCTAGATTGAAAGGGCTTAGGCTGAATCTTATCTTTTTAGGCTGAGTCCAACTAGAAAGCATGGAAGTCCCCTGGATCTTCCCAAGATGGGTGAAGTGCAGTTAACCTCACATTTGCCAGAACTGGGTGAAAAAAAAAAAAAAAGAAAAAGTGAAGTTCAAGTGAAGATAGAAGTTGGATACAAGAGTGGCTCTGGAAGGATTTGACCATGGTTGGTAAAGAGCTGGGGCTGCAGGGCATTGGAGAGCTGGGCCCTGCCTTGCTGGGTGGTTGCAGGAATTTGTACCCAGAGGACATGTTCCTCAGACTGCTTTCCCTGGCTCCTACTGGCTCAGAGCAGTTGGCATCTGTGCTATCAACCCCTTTTCTCCCCAGCATTCAGGTTGCCTGACCCTGGAAACAGACCCTAACCACACCATCTGCCAATGTGCTTGGTGTCCCCTGTGGGGGATTCCAGTGTTCAGGGCATCCACCCATACAACAGCTTGGCACAACCTGGTCGTGTTCAATCTCCATGTACAGCCAGAGCCGACGTGTCTCAGCCAATGATACACGGAAAATACTGTGAGCTGAACAGAGAGCTGTGCTTTAAAGTGGTGCTAAATGAATGTCCAAAGTGGTATTTGCATGACTGCCGCTTTCAAGCTCAGTTCAAATCAGTTGAGTGTTGGCAGGTCACTAGTTTCCATTGAGATTTCATTGTTGATCAGCGAATGTGCAGACTAGCCACAGGGTAATTTCTTCTCCTTATTTAATCAAATGGAAACTTTCAATCCATTTTTGTGTTCACAGAACAGCCATTGCAGTTTATTTAAGTAGGTTAAATATAAATCAGCACCAAAATACAGCCCACCAGCATAACAATGCACTCCCTTTATTTGATACAATTGGTAATTATTTATATTATCTTTATTTTCCTTGATCTTTGACTTCTCAGAAGTATTTCCTATAGTTCCCATTGGCATTTGTTTTATAGTGCACAGAGACTTCTGATTTAAAGGCTTTGACTTAGAGCTGGAGCTTCAAGGGCAGCAGCTCAGCAGTTGCAGCTACAGCACAGGGAGAAAGAAGTGACACTATCCTTTCCATGTTAAAATCAGCAACAAAGCTCTCCATGGACTTTAAATGGAGCACAATGTGGGCAGTTTTATTTTTTCACTAAATATAGACAGCACATTCTGTCCTCTAGGTGTACAGAAATAGGCAAAAAGAAGATGTAGGTTTTATACAGTGGGACTCACTTGAACATAGTGTGATGGAAGGAGGGTGGGGGTGGCTTTTCCAAAGGCACTGGGGAGCTCCCCATGTGGGTCACAGCTGTAGTATGCATCTCATAGGAGCACAGCTCAGAGACATTGTAATGGCATGAGGAATTTATGAAAATTGGTTAACCGGCTCTGTGGATGGTACTGGAATGTAGGTCCTTCAGGGCCAGGCAGATCTGCACTAGGTATGACTGATGATTTGGAAAAATTCCTCTTCAGCCAGAGAGGTTTGGGTTGGAGATTTTGCATTGTTTCTCATTTTCACATTCCTTGTTATAGCTATACATGTGGAAAATCAAAAGGTGGAAGTGAGGGAGCAGGAGAGATGTCATTTACTTGAGGAGGTCTGGAGAAGGTTTCTGTCACCACCTGACAAAGCTTGGCTCCTCTGGTTCTGTAAAACAGAAGAGATGGGAGTAAACTCTCCAAGCTAGTGAACGCTGAGCCATTGCAGAATTAAGAGAAAGTCAAACAGCTCTCAGGAAGATGTGATTGTTTGATAAACAAGAACATTTTATGGTAATCTCTGTATTTACAAACACAAGGATGGGTCAAATGTCTGCTCTTGGAAACTTGTTTTTTTTTCTTAACAGAAATTTCCTTTAAAGCCTAGCAGTTAGAAAATGTTTGTGCTAAAAATAACTTCTAATTCTCACAAAATTCAGTATTTTGCAAGTATTTCTGTTTTTTAGACCACTCAGTATTTTTGCAAGGTAATGTAGACTCCTTCATCATTAGATCATAGAACCTGTAAATTTTGAGCAACACTTAACATCCAAGAAAGATTGCTAATATAATGCCTGATGCTGTAAACTCAAAGACATCAAAACATGAGAGGATGTCAAAGACATCTACTCATTTTGGTGACAATGTGTCCAAGTACTCATAAACAGCTGGATATATGCTGACCATTCATGATGTTTTCCTTGAATACACCATTTTAGCTAACAAAATGTCACTAACGAATGTAGGAAAAATTTACAAAGCCATTGAACACATTGTTGAAATGTATTGACAGAATTCAATGTTACATCTGTATTCTGTGATTATCTAGATATACTTTGCAGATCAAATTATAGCTAAGAAGGCAGAATTTAAAAATCTATCCTGACTGGTAGGAAAAGGTGTTTGCTTTTCAGACATCCTGACTATGAAATGTTACATGCTGCTTGGTTGTTTTCATAATTTTAGAAAAACGTAGATAGATGAAAAACATGATCAAAAGACCAAGAGGTATTCCTTTAACTACCATGGTCCACATCCTATAGTCTCATTTCAATCAAAATTCTCATTGTCTTCAGTTCTGCAGTGGAAATTTTGTGGAATTACCAGAAATTCTGCCTCTTAGGACTGTGTTGAAGCCTAGCCTACTCTGTAGTGTTTGCCTGTTTTGTTTACATTATGAATTTTTGAAAGTTAATGTTATTGATCTAAAAGATCTTTATAAATCGTGCTGCTGTAACAAGATGTTTTTGAGTTGGCTCTGAATCTGTAATGCACAATAGTCCGTGACAATTATAATTTAATATCCTCAAAGACTCGACAATTTGTGTAGCACAGTGGAAAAAGTCCATTAACACAGAAAAACACTTAACAAGACTAGACATAATGATCTTCTCAAATTTGACACAACGCTTTTTTATCTAGGAAAAAGCTATTTTATATTACCACGCCCTTTCACAGTATTTTCTGCATCCAACTGCTAAAATATTTGTTGTTAGTTCCGATATTTTATAATGAAGATTCTGTCTATTCTTTTAGCAATTTTGCTGTTAATTTGCTATTGGAATAAAAAATTATGTTATTAAATAACTCTATCAGAGCCTGTTATATATTAAATAAGTTGATTTATTATCACATCTAATGTATGAACAAGTTTAGAAGTTAGGTTTAAGTCTTTCTAGAGGGCTCCACACAATAAGGTTAGTGGGATGAGTAAGATAATTCTAATTCCAAAACTGCAAATTTACAAGCTTTGATGCAACTGATGAGTTGAGAACATTACCACTCATTTTAATGTAGCATGTAGGTAAAAATAATAATCGTTCCAAATATAGAGGCCTCAGGAAAATATCACTCATTTGAAAAGTGACTTCTTGTATCAGAAGACAGATCATCTGTGTTTCCTCCCATTGTTTTTCCATCGCAACACTGCCATTGTTTAGAGACATGAGTACTGTACTCCCTGTCAGAGCAATGTCTGAAGGAAGTAAGGAAGGAGGGAGTGATAAAGAGGAGATTCTTCATGTTAGTTTGCAGGTCTGTGGTGAGAACTGTTTAAGGGGCTTGGTAATTCAGCAGACACCTGTGTAGCCACGTGTGTATTAAAAAGCTGCGAGGAAAGTATGAAACCACCTCAATTAAGCTTGGGTTCAGGAAACTGAAGCAAATCTATGATTGCTAGAGCACTGCTGCTGTCCCTTTCCTGCCTCAGTTGATGATGAGCTCTTTTGGGATGTCAGCACACATGAATGACTACATACATGGCACGGCATGAGACAGTTGGCTGAATGGACTCTTCTTCCATAGAGGTGCACACGTGTGCTTTGGGTCATCTTACAAAATTTTTTTTAGCCAGTCAGGCAAATGGAAGCAAATCTTAACCCATGACATTATGGAGCCCTCTAATACTAATAGCTTTGTATAGACTGCCTGATCTACTTTGTTGGAAAGACTGGGCTTGTATTCCTGAGGTCACCTAATCCAGCTTCCTTGTACTTCAAGCAACCATACCATACAGCCTCTTTCCTCATCTCACCAAACTTCATCCTGACAGCAACATGCACTAACAGCTATTTGCTCAAATGCCATCAAGAGCTAGTAAGCTGAAAATCTCCATCTGAGTAGCTCCATTTTTCTTGCACCATTCAGAAAAAAGGAGCGGGTCCATGAAAAGTCTTCTGTCATGCCAAGTGATTAATGCATACTGAGGATACAACACTTGATTGCCAATCTGTAAAAATTCCTCAGGTGGCAACAGCTGCAATAAGGGCTGCTTGTTACTACCATGATTAATTTGTAGGAACACTTTATTGATCACTTTTTCTGATTCAATTGGAGACACTGGAAAGATATATCTCACTGCATGTGGAGAGAGTGGAGAGACACACTGAATGTCAAAAAGGACTGAGAACCTTCTTCCATTTAACACATGTAGGAAAACAGTGCTCATTTACCTGGTGTTAATAGTGAGCTACTTATATTTGTTGTGATGCAGGTGAGATGCTGGTTTCAGGAAAATTGCAAAGATAAGGATGAGGTTGATGGCAACAAGATCCAGTCATCATTCTTTTCAGGTCCATCTGGGTGCTGTGGTACCTCAAACTTTGGCTATAATGTAAATTATTTGAAGCAAGATTAGTTTCTAAGGGTTAGAGGATAACTAATTTCCCATCCTTGTATATTCTTTGTCTCCCTGCAGGTGTGCTGGCTTTGATGGGGGCAGTGATTTTGAGCTGTAGACATCTCTATTGTAAAAAAAATTAGATTCAGGGTGCCACAGCTCACTAAGTCTTCTAGACAGTGATGAGAGGTCAACACCTTCTGTTCAACACCACCCTGAGCTATAAGAGAAGCAATGATATGTAGGTCAGATGTGCTATTATTGTCATCAACCTTTAGCTAACCATTACTTTCCAAATAGAATTTAAAACTTCGCCATAAATTGCTGGGAATATGTACAATGGAGAAATGTAGCGAAGAGGGCGAGAGAGAAACATACTTGTAATCCTACTTGTAATCCTGCACAGCTTTCTCCACTTCCATGTTACCTAATATAGTAGGGAGAGCTTAGCATCTCATGATTGGTCCTGCCTCCTTCCTACAGCACTCCAGACTCCTTAGCTCTTACAGCCTGAAAGCATGATATACTTTAAGAAGATATACTTGCTTGTGCCTTTCACTTCCCTCTAGCATGGCCAAACATTTTAAATGGGATTGGATAATTGATAAAGTGAAGCACTATGGAGTTATGTCAGACACCACAAAGGCTAGTTGATAACATTCAACCAGTATTATATTGTACACTGGCAAATGTTTCCTTTATGTGACCAAAGAGATCTGAAAGACAGAAAACTTCTCCTTTGAAGACAGAGCATGCTAGATGCTTTATTAGAGGAAATTTTCAGATTAGACTGAGAAACCATTGTTTCGTTATTGTCCTTTGTGAAAAGATGAGAAGAACACACTAGGTTGATTGGCAAAAGCACAAAATCAGGCAGAATGTATTTACCAGTACAGCCTGCTTTTTCAATGAACTTCTGGCTGTTGTTCTTTCCACATATTAGGTAGTATGAAGATGACTGCTCTTCCTGCAAGGCTGTTTTCTTCATGGGAGTGATCTGTTTTGCTGCTTTTCACAGATGTCACAGGCGCAGGTTTTGGGGGTTTGTTTCAATGCCACAGCTCAACATATATTTGATGGTATTTAGTGACTTAAGAGAAGGGTCTTTTCCCAAAATACATTGCCCAGTCTGCATGGTCGAGCAATCTCAAAATCCAGAGCTTTGGATTCTGACCTGCCTCAGCTGTGCCGTGTCATTTACAACAGTGTCCCTGAGCTGTAGGAGAGGAAACATAGAACTGGAGTCTGTAGCTGTGTTTACCTCTCCACAGGGAAAAATAAAGCAACATTACAAACAGATCCCGAATAAATACATGGAATAAATACATGCAAAAAAAAAAAGTCAGAAGACTCATTAGTAAATAGCAATCTTATCTGTGAAATGAAGCAATAGTCTCACCAGTGGTTGTATTCATTATGACACAGAGTTGACGTGAGTTTATATACAAACACATACAGTAATGTACTCCCATAATGTTAACAAAACGTTGACTCCCGCTTTTTGCCTCAGCCACAGCACGTCCCCAGGAGGAAGAGAGCATGGCAGTGTGTCAGAGGAACTTGGGAGGCACCGAGAGCAGCAGGTAGGTGGGAGGGTAGCTGCCCAGTGAATGGTGCTGGCCTGGGATTCCCCACCAGACACTGAAGAAGGAGTTGATAAAGAAAAACATTTTGATGGGGAGAAGCAAGCAGTCACTGAAAGAGTGTTTTGGCCACAAGCAGCAGCTTAATCAACATGCCACTTTCCACTGACTTCTCTCTGGGGTGCAGACCCCAGCATGATTCTGAAGAGGAGAGGTGGGTCAGGTCCTAGAGACAAGGCACAAGGGATTTGTGTATGATTTGCTGTGGGATGAGGCATGTGTTTTGCCAAGAAGGCCTGGTGACAGACAGGAATGGAGCCAGCCCAGGAAAGAGTCCTACAAAGGAGCAAGCTGGCCACAGAGCTTGATAAATTTAGATATTTTTTTCCTATGGTTTTGGGCTTTGAACGACTGCATAAACTGGTTCATATTTCAGAGACTTGGGTATTTGATTCTGACATGGAAGATAAAGTCCTTCACTAGCCTGACTGCCCTCCTGGTCTTTCCTTGCACACAGTGGTACAAAGTGATAGAGAGTGACAAAGATGATTGTACTGCCTGAAGTTTCTAGCTTGCCTTGTGATTGCTTGCAATGTGCAATCAAGGCTTCAACTCAAAGAGCATGAAAGGTCTGGCATCCTGTTGTAGCGTTCAAATGGATACACCCCTTCCCAAGATTAATATCTTCTGCTGTCTGAGACACAGGAATGGAGGAGCTTGCTGCTTCCTACACCCCTACCATAGTCCCAGAGAGCCAGAGGATAAAATTCCCTGGTTCCTATTCTACCACAGTCTGGTGCAGGGATAGGTGTGACTGTCGCCAGTAATGACAAAGTAGTGGATGAATCATAACGATTTTCTCAACCTTGATTGCTCCTTCTGAAATGTATAGAATTATCAATCATGTTACCATAAAACACTTAGGTATCAGCAGCATCCCCAGGCCCAGTTCAGGCAGCAGGAGTCCCGTCTTTTAAATAATAGCTAGCATGCAGGAATATGCTTTTCACATGTTTTTTCAAGCAACAAATCACAATAAACTAAGCTTGACATTAGTATGTGCATGCAAAGCGTCGATTAAATTCCAAAACACAGTTTGTTTACAAAAGCCTTTACATACAACATTTTCTTGGGGATTTGTTTTTTCTGTTCAAAATCAGTCACACTCAAAATATTTGTTTTCTCTTCAATGGAAAATTGTGGAGTCACAACCCTAAGTGAAGATTGGCAAGCAAACCTCTCTAAGCTGCCATGCCCTGTGAATAGAGACCATGGTGCTGCCCAGAGACTTAAACTGCTTCACAGAAGATTTTGCAAGCAGAAAGGTCTCTGTGTCAGTCCCAATGAAGACCAGACACGGTAGATGACATAGGACATTGCAGTCAACACAGAAGGAACTGGGATACCTCTTTTCGGTGTATATCACGCTCACAGAAATCAGTACTCAAAGTGTACAGCTTCAATGCTGCCCTGACACTTGGGATAATTTAGGATTGCTGGTACAGCACAGCTCACCATAGTCCTTGCTGCCCCTTTATGCTGTTCTGAGACCCTATGGGTGAGAGGGAGGCATAGGTGCGAGGGAAATGTACAGTAATAACCTGTAGGCTTCAGCACATACAGCCATCTCTGTTAGTCCCTGGGAGCTCAGAGCAAGGGCACAAAATACACTTAGTGCCAATATCAGTATGTATATTTAGGTATTAGTAAGGTTGTCTATTCTAATGGCTATTTTCTATTTAGTTTTACAGTATTACAGTTCTGGCCAGGCCATCGTTCCCATTGCTATTTTTCTAACAGCTGCATGTTGCAGATTATTCCTTACTACTACACTGAGTCAAAGAAATTCACAGATGATACAAGAAGTTCCATGAATAAAAAAGCAAATTAGAAAGACAGCAGAAATTGTAGTATGATACTCACATCAGAGCATGAGCTATGTTACGCTTGTTGGGTTAATTCCAGCAACAGTTTCCCTTTGTTTGGAGCTCCTATGTCTGAGAGCACTTTCCACTGTACACACTGCACACATGGTGGACAGATACAATTTCATCCTCATTCCAAATTCTAGGGAAGATCCCTGTTGACCTTGGTGGGCCTGAGGTTCTTTGCTCTTTTTGGGGTTGCTGTGGTTGGACAATACAATGGATAATTACACATGTTTTTTGTTTTAGTGCTTCTTCTGGACATTTTTGTAAGGTAAACACTTAAATCACAGCACCACAGAGACACAGTCATCTCCTGATTTGAGGGCAGCTGCTGAGCTGATGCACACTGCAGTGCAGTTTAGGTACAGTGTACCCAGGTGAAACCACAAAAAAAAAAAAGCCAGGGGAGTTTTAAACTTGACATTAGACAAATAGGATTGGGCATAATAAACTTTTCAGAGCTATCTTGCTTTGCAGAAGGATGAAACAGAAAGTCAGTGATGACAGGACATGAACTGGACAACTATCCAATGTTGAAACTTTCTGTTTCAAAGGAGCTCATCTGTGAAATGGTAGCTGGTGCCCAGAAAGTGCAGGCCTGGACATAGCCTATGGCCAGATGTCAGCTGGCCCCAGGCACAGAGTGGTATTTCTGTTTTTCTGTGGAAGTCATATTCTAAATATCAAAGGAGGCATAAGGACAAGAAAAAGACAAATTAGTTTACTCCATGCAAAGCTGGATTTTTGTAATGAAATGAACAGGGTGTTATGAACCAGAAATGATCTGATGGTGCGCAACAATGATTCATCTGCTCAGCAAAGATTACAAACAAAAGAGACCTCTGGCTTTGCTGCTGTTGCCGGCCACTGCCAGGATAAACAGTGATGAACATGTCCATTGATACAAAGAAAGAAATGCTTGCGTAGAGAAAGGATTTGCAGAGCAGGCTCTTTGCCCACCTCTGCTGAATGTTCCTACCAGCACCTCCAGGTGCAAAGAAACCCTGTAGTCTGTCCCTATCCCTGTCGGTCTGTTAACACCTCAAGCTCTGCCCCCCTAGTGTTGATGTTGTGCGTTTCATGGGTGATGTTTATTGCCTATCGGGAGCTAGAGCAACACTGCCTCTGAAACAGCCCCATTTAAAATCTAGTAACTTCTCCTCCTTGCCTGCCTTGGGTATGGTTAAGGAAAACTACTGACCCCTTCCCACAGTGCAGGTGCTCAGCCCATCTTGGAGGAGGCAATCAGTGACACATGCCACCCGCTCCAATTGGGCTACAGCATCCCCAAGAAATGGACGAGGGACACTTTCAGGGCATATGACCTTGAGAACTCTGCAGAAATCAAAATCTCTGGTGGGAATGGTACCTCTGGTGCTTGGAGAAGAGACAGCACTGACCCAAAGGTGTGCCTGTGGTGTGACACTGGTCCTGAGTGGTGACACTGCTTGTCATGACATGGCGTTTTATGAAGCTTTGCTTTATTCAGATGGGCTTCTTAGATTGTGATTCTGTGATTCCCTTCAAAACATCAACTCAAGGACAAATGCTACAACAAAACCACCAGTTGTAAGGGATAAATATTACAAAACTTTAAAGATTTTTTTTTGGCCAAGATAGCACCAGCTAATTTTAAACTATTTGAGGGATAAGAGACCCTTCTCCTCACATTGTTAGATAGAACCACATGTTGATTGCTGAACACCTTTTCTGGTTTTAAGCAGCTACAGACCCATAAATATTTCTGCCAAGGCTTGTCGTCTTCACAGCAGTTCCAGCCCCTGTTCAACCATACCAGCAAGCAGTTCCATGAAGGTTTGCAAGGGCAGTGTTTACACCTTACAGCCAAGCTCCAGTGAGGAGCTACGTCATAGTGTTTGTTCTTTCCACTCAGTGAGATTTGCAGCTTACTACTCCTTCCTTTGCCAGGGAGAGTCCAGGTCTCTTCCTGAAAAGAGCAGCCCTCTTGTCGGAGCAGTCACCCACTATCCATCCCACTCTGGAGCTGCGGTAGTTTGTGGGAAGGCTCACTGTGCTGGGCTGTGTACTGAGCTGGTGAGATATCCCACCCCAATCCTGACACCCCTCTTAATGCCATCATAACCTGAAGCCAAATAGTAGCCAAGCTCTGGGTGTTTTTTACCTGCATTTAACTTTTCCATAATAGACATTTTAAAACCAGTTTCTGTTTTCAATGTGGAGTTGAAGATCATTTGAAAGTCACATGGGGACGCTCCCTGCTCCTTCACTCAGCTCCCCGGGATGCACACAGTTCTGTGCTATGGATGACTTTTCCACTGCATTTACTGGAATGACCCTGTCCTCTATCACTGTCCAAGTGCTCTGTTAACAGCCCCAAGTAACAGTAATAAATCTTTCTTGGGCCCAGCACCAGCGCTGCCAGAGCTGTGAACTCACCTGTCTTGGGATGATGTGGACTTAATGATACACTTAAAGCACTGAAAACCTAGACCTACACTTCTTTTCCTGACATACCTATATGCAGAGCTTACATTTAACCACCTTTTCCTTTTCTTAGAAATCCTCAGTGCAGAAGCAATTAAAATAATTGCCAGCACCCAGCTCAGGCTTGTGTTACCAGTGTTGCTTGCAGGCAGAACTCCTTTAATTGTCAGTAACCAGCACTTATTCAGGATAACTCTACTCTGAGGCAGCTGAGGGAGTAGGAGAGCCAATGTGAAGCACAACAAAATGTATTGTCTTTATTGAGGACCAGAGTCTGCCTTCCCTGGTTGGGGTGCTCTCATCAACCACAGTGAAGAGTCTCCTCTGGCAGGGTGGGAGGATGGGGCCTGTGGTTTGATCCTGTCCCATCGTACTAGTCCTACAGCGAGGGATGTGGTGGCTGTCCTGAAAACCTGCATTCTGCAGGGTCTTGGTAGGGAAAGGTTTGATCTGAAAAAGCAGAGCGTATACATAGCAATGAGCAATATGGAAGCAGACTTGTTCTCTCTGCTACTTTTTCTAGTGGGCAGAGCATTTTTGGCAGGAGGCTAACTGATCAAGACTGGAAAAAGATATTGGCAAGAAAGAAAAGGGTATGGGTGGCCACACAAGAATTAGTCTTTTTTTTTTTTTTTTCCAGTGGAATACAGTTTTTTCAGTCGAACAATGCCATTCATGTCAAAACTGAAACTTTCCATGGAAGCATGGGTATGTCAAAAGCATTTTATTTTGGAGAAGGAAAACAACCAGAAGCCTTTAAGGAAGGTGGAATATTTCAGTCTGGTTTTTTATTATTATTATTATTTTAAAATTTCAACATTCAATTTTAAAAAGTGCAATATTTTACTTCAGAATAATGTTTTTCAAAATATTTGATCTTTTTTCTTATTGAAAATGCAAAAGTCAATGTGAAATATTCTTATGGATGGAAAATGGTAGATTTTCACCATTATCATTTGCTTTATGAAAATTTCATGGTTCTCTGTTCCAATTAGGAAAAGAAATTCCCCAAAACAGATATTCTGAATCCCACACAGCTCTAGAACCAGCACCAAAACACAGAGACTAGAAGGAAGGAGAAAATCCTGAAATGCAGTAAAAGCATCATCATGATTCACATTCTCATCCTGTCTGAAGTGCCTACTTAGCCCCTGGACACCGGGAAGCTCTGGGTATCCCGGCACTACCTTCTCCTTCTGAGCTCATGAAAAGTGAAAAGGGGAAGGAGTAGTGAGTAAAAGAGCTTCCACTCTGAAGACATTTGTGGTTAAAAACTCCAATGTAAACAGAGGGTGTTCAAGATGTAATACCCTTTCCCAGTTCTTAATCTGCCTTCTATTCCAAGATGGGATCAAAGAAGAAATTAGACTCGTGTTTTATTTTAACCTCGTATTCAGCAGTGTGTCCAGGTGACCAAGAAGGCCAGTGGCATGCTGGGGCTTGTATCAGAAATCGTGCAGCCAGCAGTACTAGGGAAGTGATTGTCCCTCCCCCGGTGAGACCAGCCTTAGACTCTCGTTCTGGGACTCTAAGTTCTGGGCCCCTCACTACAAAAGGACATTGAGGTGCTGAAGAGTGTCCAGAGAAGGGCAACAGAGCTGGTGAAGGGTCTGGAGCACAAGTCTGATGAGGAGCAGCTGAGAGAGCTAGGATTTTTTAGCCCGGAGAAAAGGAGGCTCAGACCTTAACACTCTCTATAAGTACCTGAAAGGAGATTGTAGTGAAGTGAGGGTTGGTCTTTTCTCCCAGGTAACAAAAGACAGGACAAGAGGAAATGGCCCCAAGTTGCAGCTGGGAAGTTTAGACTGCATATTAGGAAACACTTCTTCACTGAAAGGGTTCTTAGGCATTGGAACAGGCTGCCCAGGGAAGTGGTGGTATCACCATCCCTGGAGGTATTTAAAAGACATATAGGTGGCATTTACGGGCACAATTTAATGGTGCACTTGGCAGTGTCATGTTAATGGTTCGACTTGATGATCTTAAGGGTCCTTTCCAACCTATATGATACCATGATTCTATGATTCTGTGTTCCCGAATGCATCTAGGTGTGCTTTGAGTTTAGTGCCTGCTTTGCATGGTCAGCAAACTGCTTCTGAAATCTTTTGTAGTTTTGTGTCTTATGTTTCTTCTCTCATCCAGCTCCTGGGTGAGTGCTGAGTGGGTGAGGGCTTTTCTTCTTTAATAACTACACCACCTCCTTCTGTGTTTACACACCTTTCTTGCTCAGCTTCCCCTGTTTCTTTTCTCTTCTTTTCTTCTTCTCTACTTTTCCTTTAGTTGCTATCCAAGCTTTCCCTGCTAGTTGCAATCCCCCTGCTTCTTCTCCTGTCCTATATTCTCTGCCACAAACATTGATTTATCCGTCACTGTGCAAGATGAGGAACACAGAGCTGTCTAGTTCCCAGCAGCCCAGAGGCTTATTTATTTGCTTAAAAAGACACAAGCTCTTAGGGAGCTGAAGCGGCAGAAGAACAGTGACATACAAAGAAAGGAAATTGTTTGCTTCCTATGCAGATTAGCTTCATCCAAGCTTAGACTTCAAAAAGATTTTGTAGCTTTCTCCGAAGCAGTTCTCCAAAGCACATGTCTACGATAAAATGATGGTTGCTTTGTCTCATGTAGACTGTAACTGTAGACTGGTTTTGGTATACACTGTACTCACTGAAGACATTTACTGTTACAAGGAAAATACATTGTAAAACTACACACAGCGTATAGCTTTATTTTGTAGTGCATGGCCTGTGGAAATATAATTTTTCTCTAGATCTTAGAGATAACCTTCCACCACAAGAAGGTGGGACTGTGTAGTTTATGGGGGGTTCCTGGCAGTC
Organism: Cephalopterus ornatus; assembly: GCA_013396775.1. NCBI lineage: Eukaryota > Metazoa > Chordata > Aves > Passeriformes > Cotingidae > Cephalopterus > Cephalopterus ornatus. The sequence goes on from VZRE01002224.1 coordinate 220,278, forward strand.
AAGAGACCTGGCAGTCCCAAAAAGTGAGCACAGTATGTGTTCCTCCACCATGTAATGGTGTCAGTGGTGCATGTCTGGAAGTGACATAGTATAATCACACAATATATATAATGACAGTGCATAAAGATTAACAGTCAGATTGACATGGAAAGCTTCTCATTCAAATGGGAGGAATGAATGGTACTGCTAAAGCAGAACAGGAGTGAGAGGCTCTGCTGGCAGCAGTTTTTATCAGAAGATGAGCACTTTTAGATTTCCATGCATCCAGGATTTAATTCAAGTCTAGGGACAACTACAGCACTCTAGATAAACCAGGCTGACAGCTCATATGCAGGAACCACAGGTGTTTATGCCATCAGAAACAGGGGCCTGCCTCCTCCTCCTCCTCCAGGAGCACATGGGACCATCAACTGCAGTGTCCTGCTTCTCAGGCAAACCTTCTGAGCGCAATCCTGCTGTGCGGGAATCCTGCTGCATGTTGATACCAGGCAAATCTCTTGTTCCAGTGTTATTATTGGGATGACGTGCCACAGGCTTGCTCTTCTGAGTCATAAAAGCCAAATTCTATCGTCTACACTAATGCTGTTTGTAACTAGTTTAGATTTCCATCTTATGCCACTTTCCCTTATATAGCTATTTTTCTTCCCCTGGTGTTTACTCTTTCCTGATATATTTTTAGAAACCTTTTGTGTTCCTTTTCTCTTCCCTGCTAAGCAGGCGCCAGTGCCTCCTGTAGGATAGTGTCCATTAATCTGATTATCGTCTCATCTGCTCCTGTTTCAAATAATCCTTCCTGACAGGGGATACCCAGGAATGTCCGCAGTGTTTCAGATGGTATCTCACAGTGTGAGACACCAATACTCATAATTTGCTGTCTGCACGTATTTGCTTTTCTCATAGCTGTGTTGCAGCAGTGGTTCATGCTTGTCCAACAGCATACCAATATAATAGGCTTCCCCTCAAGCCATTCCCATCTGTTGTTTCAGAATCAGCAAAAATTGTTTTGATTCCCAAGTAATGGTGCCCTTCATAGTATTAACATTGAACCCATTTCTATTACTTATTTCTCAAGGTCACCTTTTATTGCTTTGTGATATTCTGGTTCTGCATCGTGCTGACAGTTAAAGACTACTCATGTCTCTAGCAAATGCCATTGGAAAAATTACAGTCTTTGCTGAAGTCTCAAAGGAAAACACTTAATTAAATGAAACCAGGTCTGATCTTTGATAAACTCTAACTTATATGTACTCCAGCCCAGTAGTTTTGTTTTCAATATGATCTCGTTTACCTTCTCATTGTGAAAGTCTGGTATGATTTTTGATCCCACTTCTATTCTTTGCCTTCATCAGTTATATTAACTATTTCCCATTGGAGAGTGAATCAAAATACCAGCTGACACTCAGTGGGATTAGATCTGTTGGGTTTTGAGTGGGGTTTTTTTGAGGGTGGAGAGGGAGGTAGAGAGTGTGGAATTCATCCTTCTGTCAGCCTGGGATAATTAAACTTTGTAAATACATGTGCCTTTGTTTCCATTCAGAAATTATTTTCATGTCTTTAATTATTCCTTCTTTTCAGTTTGCTTCTTCTTTAAAGCCATTCCTGCTTCTGAAGTGAGAGTACTAGTCCTGGCCCAGAACACTAAGTTTTTCCTTTCTGAAACATCATGATTGCAATTCTTTACTCATAACTGTAACATTTTTAACTTGATACCAAATTGTGGCCACCAAAACTGTGGTTACATGTAACTAAATCTTATAGAATTTAGGAAATGGAAGCCCATTATTAGAGTTCCTGAAGTTTTGTTTACGTCTCAAATGTGATAATTTCTTTTAGTTGCCTTGCTTGTTTCCATGTTTTATTTCATTTTTCTTCTTGTATGCTAAGACAAAGTATGAATTGAATCTTTAAGCTATTTAATCCTGCTCTATTGTGATTACACTTCTTCTTTTCCTGTTGCTATTTTTTCTTATTATACTACTGAAAAAATGTTTTATTTTTCATTTCCATTGTAACAACCATCCTGATTTTTGGCCTACTCTTACTTGCCATGTGCACTTCCTGACGTACAAAACACAGTTTTATTAGATCATAAGAATTTGTTTGTATTTTCTAGGGTCATAGATTTATATGCTCATAAGTATTTGTATTCTTTAAGGACTATTCCTAATGTCTTCTTCAAGAGGATACTCAGCCAATTAAGTCTGGAGTGCTTCTCTGTAAGTTTGCCTCTTCCCTGAAAATAATTTTTCTATTTTTGACTTAAAGAAGTACCAAGATTAATCCTCGCTTGGTTCTTGGAGTTTTTCAGTTCAGCCAGCTTCACTATTTTTCCTCCCACTTGACCCTGAAATTGTGTGGGACCTGCAGCTCCAGCTGGACCCCTACAAGTCTACGGGGCCTGATGGCCTGATTTATCACAGCACCTCTCTCAATGATTTTTGAGCAGTCTTGGGAATCCAGAGAGGCCCCAACTGACTGGAAGCTGGCAAATGCTGTCTCAATCTTCAAGAACAGAAAGAAGGAGGACCCCAGAAACTACAGGCCTGTGAGTCTCATTCTGTGCCTGGTAAAGTTATGGAGAAGATTATTCTGGGAGGTATTGAAAAACACCTAAATGACAATGCTGTCATTGGTCACAACCAGCACAGCTTCGTGAGAGGAAAGTCCTGCTTATCAAACCTGATTTCCTTCTATGACAAAGTAATCCACCTGGTTGATCAAGGGAAGCCAGTTGATGTCATCTGTTTGGATTTCAGTAAAGCTTTTGATACTGTCTCTCACAGGATCCTTCTGGACAACATGTCCAGCCCACAGCTGGATAAACACATCAGAGCAATTGGCTCATGGGATGAGCACAGGGGGTAGTAGTGAATGGAGTAACATCAGACTGATGACCTGTCACTAGTGGGATTCCACAGGGCTCCATTTTGGGCCCTGTGCTCTTCAACATCTTCATAAATTACTTGGACGCAGGACTGGAAGGGATACTAAGTAAGTTTGCAAATTAAACAAAACTGGGGGGAGCTGTTGACTCCCTCGAAGGCAGGGAGGCCCTGCAGAGAGACCTTGACAAATTAGAGGACTGGACCCAAGCATATGAAGTTCAACAAGGAAAAGTGCCAGATTTTGCACCTGGATGGAGCAACCCTGGATGTATGTACAGACTGGGGAATGAGCTGCTGGAAAACAGCACCATGCAAAGGGACCCAGGCGTCCTGGTCAACAGCAAGTTGAATATGAA
>VZRE01002225.1:0-33872 GCA_013396775.1 Cephalopterus ornatus
CCGTGGAAGGGTCTGGAAGAAAAACGGAGTTTACCAGATAAGGTAATACTCGGAGGTGTGGATTTACAAACTTGGGAAGGATAGGTGGAGAAAAGGGAGGCTTTTTTCAAATTTGAAACGGGGATGGTAACACGGACATATATGGTAATTGAGAGAGATTGTGACCTTATAAGGAATAACAATATTAACAGAGCTTAAACCGATTATATATGAATGAATAACAAAGTATTTAACAATTATAATTACATAACTTCTGTCTTAAACTTGTTGTAAAGCTCTTCTGTAAAATGAGTTCCCACACTCATAAAGAAGCACAAGACCATAAAAGAAGCTCATGTTATCCCAGGTGATATCCCTGCTCATGTTATCCCAGGTGATATCTCAGAAACAGGTAGAGAGCAAAAATGATTTTACACCCCTGAAGCTTCTGCAGACACATCAAATACCATTTTCTGGCTTTGTAAGATCTATGTTGATTTGATAACTGTGTCATAGGCAAGTTCTTTAATTCTTCAGGTATAGGAAAATACATCAACATCTAGATACTTATTTGCTTACTCATGTTTCTGAAATACTTAAAAATACTGTAGTGCCTATAGGTAGATGTATTTCTAATTTTTACCTTTTTATCTAGTCGTGCCTTCTGTGAAATCAAGTCTGGAAAAACTTTCTTGCTCCAGCAACTCTTCATTTCATCTTGGGTAGAGTAGTTTTGGGATATTCTTGCTTTAAAGGAAGGAAGAATATACAGGATTATGTCTCACTTGTTATGAGCTATTGGCATGCTAAAATGTTAATTTTTCATTTTAAGCTTCATCAAACAGGGTGTTGTTTGCTTGTTGTTTTGTTGGTTTTCTTTTTTAGTTAGAAAACTCTGGTTTTGTTAGGAAATATACAAGTGGACATACGTGAAATTCCTCTTATCTAATTAATAAATTAAAAATAATGACAATTTGCATGCCATGTCATGAAAAAATGTATATATAATTGCTTATTTTAAGTCCTGACATGGATATACCTGATTAGTATAAAGTGAGACTTTCTGTAGAACTGGTTTTGTTTATCAGTCAAGTAAAGTTTTCCCCATCTTTTTCTTTGCTCTCTCAATGATGATTTTGAACTGAACTTAAAACTGACTGACTAATCAATATGGACTGGCTAAATTCCTGTCTCACTTCTTGGAGCAGAAGGGTGACAGATGAAGCAAAGGCAAATGGTATCTTCTTACTACTTGGAGATCTCACTACCAAAGATCTCTCACACCTAATATGCAGTGAAATATCTGCTAATGTCCATATAGCGCCTGCGGTATTTAGCACTCTTGATTTTATGTTGTCTGGTTTTGAAAACTTATAAAGTGTAATGTTCTGTAACCTTTCAAAACGTTCATAGGTGTGATGTCAATGTTTCCTAAGTACTCAGCTTTCCTTATTGTAAGCCTGACTTTTGTTTACAGAAGCTCAGGCTGCAATTTACTGCCTTGCAGGAAAAAAAAGGACAAAGGGGAAAAAAAATGGAATATTTTGCATCTTAACACTTTCTGTGTTTTCTCTTTAAAGTTGCATTCATCTTTGAAAAGTGAAATGACCATTTTTACGTACACTTACTTAAAATTCTTTGCTGCAGCTTGAACCTTTGCAGTTATTTAACTTACTTTAACTTATATTAACTTTTTGGTTCCCCCCCACCCCGGCTGCCATAGTTACACAAAAACAATATTCCTTCTGCTCTTGATTTTTGCTTAATTCAAACTTAAAATCATCTGTATGATTAATGATTAATCTCCTAGTAGAAACCTGTAATTGTATGATTTATAAGTCGATAACTTGCCCTTAATCATTAGTTCTTTATGTTTTTCCTATTCCTTTGGCAAAAATATTTTTTCTGTAGGTAGATTTTTTTTTTCAGTTATCCATTTGAGAATCGAAGAAAGGTTTTTTTAAAAAAAAATATATTTTTTTAATATCTTTGGAATTTGTTAGTCTCATTAGTCTCTATTGCAGGTTTTGACAAAGTCTACTTTCACACTGAATGTTGAAATCAATCACAGTTGTGCTATTATCTCCTGTCTGCCTTTTGGAAGTACAGAGGCAGCTGAGAAGCAGGAACCATTTGCAATAGTTGTGGTTTGCCTAAACAGGAAAGAAATTGTTCTTCCTGTGAAAATGTAGATTTTTGTCTATTGTATGAATCCTCTGAATCTACACTCAATATCAGGAAGTTTTCAGTGGGGGAATAAAGAACCTTATTGGTCATAAGGATGATCATATTTTAATGGTGGTATGAAATTACTGGTGTGCTGTTACTTCATCTGCATCCATGGCAAGGATATACTTTCAAAAAAGTATAGACTGCAGCTGTTGACATATTAAAAACTTTTAGCAACAATCACTCTGTGCTTATTAACTGATTGTTTTAAACAAAATTAATTGTTAAAATCCAATAATTTTATTACTGAATTTTTTATATTGACAAAATGTTTAGCCATGGCAATTTCTCTTTGCCACTAAATATTATCCGGTTTTGATATGTTAAAGTATCTTCTTTTCTTTTAGTTTGCTCCTTTAACCTCTAGCTTTCTGATTTTTTTTTCCTCTTTTCCATATGAAATCTTCCTTTCTTTCTCATAGGAAAGATGGTGATTTTAACCAGCAGCACAGCAGTGACATTCTGTTGAAATGTCTGACTTTATTTTGTTTGAGGTATGTTGGTGGACTGTGTTTTAAAGAGTTTATAGCCCTACGGAACAATAGGAAGATGGACTTTTTTTCTTATATTATGGCCAACATCACTGAATTTCCAGTGCGGTGTGCAAATCTGATAAACATATAAAAGGCATATATTTTTGTTTCAATTTTGTATGTAACTAAACGGAAAAAGAAAACTAAAGCCTGCAGGGGTGGATCCTAAATTTACAGGGTAAGTCTAATTTATTGTGTTGGAAAAGACTTTATACTTTTTTGTCCCCAGGAGGCTGAAAAAATAAGCTTATTGGCAGGACTTGCTTTGCACAATTGCTCTGAGAGCAATTGTTTTAGAGAAACAGAATATTTACTTGAGTGATTGCCATATTCATTTGACCATTGTCTTAGATACTCAAAATATCTGTTTAAATTATAATTTGATAGATCCAATCCATAGCTTTTTCCACATGCAAATATATTTGTTATTTAATTTACTATGTTTATTGAAATACAGACATTAACAACAAAGTTATGATGGAAAATGCTAAAATGCAGCAAAATATAGGAAAGGGTTTTTTGTTGTTTTTGTTTACTTTTTTAAAAAATTGAAATGAAAGGCTTTTAGAAGCAGGAACTCTGAAGTGTCTGAATAAACATCACATTAACATTTAAACAATGCTTTGCCAGACAGCTGTGATTGTAGTAAGACTGACTTTGAATAGTTTTAAATTTGACAATAATTCTAATAAGTGGTAAAATGGACAAATAAAAGGTTCTGGAGGAATTAATTAGAATGAATTCAAGAACATTGTAATTCTTGACCTTTGCTATTTGGATGAAGTTAGTACTAAACATGAAACTCCCTCTCCCACCCTTTCACCAGAACATGGGCATAATAAAAATTCCAAGTTTCTTGCCATAATTTTAATACAAAAGTTTAGACGCAACAGAAGTCCATCCTTTGCTGCATAAGCAAGAAGTCTTTAAAGCTGCCGGCAGAAAAAATGTTAAGGCACCAAGGGAAATGAGTTCAAATGGCTTTCATCTGCTGAAAATAAGATGCAACAGCAATTGCTTTGGTTGTCTGTACAGTTAAGGAAAGATGTTTCATTCATAATAAAATTTCCTTTCTTACTTGAAGAACATGAAATCACCATTCTTATGGATTATAAGCATTGAATTATGAGTATTTGAGCTTTTTGTTTTCTTTCACATTATACATCTAACAGGTTTTTATCATTATGGATGCTGATATGTGTACTCATATACCCTATATCTCTAGATACACAGTAATATTGATAAAAGTGTGTCTTACAGAAAAAGCTATGGTTATGGAAGCAGTTTTCTTCAAAAATGCAAGATGGATTGATCAGATCACGTTGGTTAAGAATATTTATTTGGGAAATACAAGAATAGCTATTTTAGAACAGTGAAAATATCCTCAAGATATATAATTACATGAGGGGAGCTGCATTGTCATTGTATTTCTCCACTGATTTTATGCTTGGTAGGTTTGCAGAGGAAGAGACTCTATTTTTACTTCTACAGCAATTCTAATTGAATTTTGCCGTCTCTAACCCCATTTCATTTGTAGTAAATATTGTTTTTCTTTCCTAAACTCTACTTTTCTCTGAATCATTTAAGAGAACTTAGGTGTTAAGGGAATTATTCTGAATATATTTAAAGCTCAGTTGATCCTTGTAATTTTTTTTCGATTAAATAATGTGTAAATCACAGAAGTTTAAAGAAAATGCATAAAGCTGTTTTATGAGACAGTCAAGTTATTTGTACTAACCCAGAGGACAGGCACCAAGTAATTATATCAGTTTTAAAATTCTTTTAGGGGCTTCATGCAAGCAGCTTTTCTGAGCTCCCGGCTGTAGCCATCAGCTTCTGCTGAGACTGAAGTCTGCCTTGCCAATAGACACGTGCATGAAGCCTACCTGAAATCCTCCAGTGAAGGAAGCTGCAGGGACCAACAGGATCCTAGAAGGAACAACATACTCCTGTGTGCCCCTTCACATGGCAACTGACCATTTTCTGAGCTGCTGTCATGTATCACCTCTGACTGCTGCACACTGGTACCTGCTGCTGAGCTTAGCTGTCACATGTGGAGCTCTGCAACATATTCCACGGATCTTTAAGAGACAGTTAATTATGCCTTCTCCTTTATATGACAGTAATGAATGGGCTTTGTCAGCAAGTCATATTGTAACAGCTACAGCCATTTTGACACCTTCAAATTCTTAATTGATTTTTTTTAATTTTTTTTTTAATTGGTATGCGCAGAAAAAGAAAAAGCTGCTGGTAAGGTTACATGAGAACAGATTCTTTCTTTCTCTCTCTGAAATACTAGTGGAAGATAATAACAAACATTTCATATCTTACACAGTAATTTATTTTTATTCATTTGCTATACCCAGAGCACTTCTTTTGGGCTCAAGTCATGCTTGGTTTTCCTGCTTGCAAACAAGAACATTGGTAGCTCCTGAATCACAGAATCACAGAAAGAGTAAGGTTGAAAGGGATCACAGTGGTTCAGCTGGTATGAGCTGCCAAATTTGGTTTTCTGGTTGTTGACGGATTGCATAGAGAGCTGCACTTTTAATTCAATTTGCAGCAGCTGCTATTGGTTTATTGCTGGGCATTGTACTGATATGGTCTCATTTTTTCAGCATAGGTGACCTTTTCTAGTTTTACTGGTCATTCCTGTATGTATTAGTCCTTTTCCAGAAGGCAGTTTTTCATTTTCTACTATTGCATTTCTGTTGTGGGAACTTGCTGTGGGGAAAGAGAATTGTGTTGTTGGAACTTGGAAGGTTTCCATGCTGAGAGTTAACACTCTCTTAGTGGCACTCATTTATATGAGCAACCACAAATAAGAGGTATAAATGAAACAGAAATATCAAAAGCCAGGTTTTGCTTTGGGTTCAGATCTGAAAGTCACAGACTATTCCTGAGTCCTGTATGTTCTGCCTTTGAGTTTGTAACCACATCCTATGAGTTCAGCGCCCTTCATGGCTGACTTCCACTTGAAACCCTTTAAGTTCTGTTTCTGTGCTTAACATGTTTCACTACTGTGAAAAGTGATGTATTATTCAACAAATGTGTCCTTTTCAGTGACATATCTGCTGACTTCAGTTATAAAAGTAAGACATGCTGCATTTACTCTGCCTAACAAGGCAATGTGAGCACAGCCAGGAGAAAATAAGGTGAATTCTAACCTATCTTGTACATTAACGATTTAGTGCTGTTTGTAGGTTTCCATCAACTGTCTACCTGGAAACTGGACACATTGTGAGACACCATGGATAAGCACAAACCTAAAGAACTGTAATGGCTATTTATCACCTGAAAAGGTAAAAATGTCCTGAGGAAGCAAGAATGGCTGTTGTAACTGGAAAACCAGGAGAACTGTCTGGAAATTTAAAAATTTGTCCAAAAGCATAGAAGAAATCATTATCTACTGGATGTCCCAGGTTAAATTAGTATCTATTGGATGATTTTAAATGATGGTGTTTTGTTCCCTCTTATTTCTCGATTACATAAAAATGCCCTAATTTTTATTCAAAATGGAACTTCTTTCCCTGAGAATTTTCCCTAATGAACGTGGTTTTCCTTCTCTTAAACAGGTTGAGCTTTCTGCATGACCTCTCTTATGAGATTCTGAACAACTGTTAGGGATGCCTGTCTGACTCTAAGCTCCATGACTCAAATCACCTTGAAATGAGACTGTTATTTATTTGTCCTCCTCTACATCTACTTCTGGGGTCAGTTAGGCCTGTCCTTCCCTTTGAGATGTTTTGACCCCTCTCTGGATTCTGTTTACTGTGTTTGGTGCCACATATATATATGTATAAGTATTTTATTATGAGTATATTTGCTCTTATACCATTGATACAACTTTTTAATGGTGCTAAATTTGCAGTAACTGGTACTGTTATAGGTGTGCTGGCTGATGCTACTATTGAGTACTGGTGTTATTGATTGTCCCTGCATTATTGAGTTCAGATAGTAATTATTAAAGGCTCCCATTCAGATTTCAATATTTTTAATTTTGTTTTGAGTTTAGTTGAATGAAAATCCCTGTCATATACTCTAACCTTAACTGTAACTCAGGCTAGTCTAGAACCAGCCTGAGACTTCATAATTTACTAAAGTTAGTGCTGCAAATGTTGGATTGGATTTTAGTTCTCTGTCTCAATAAAATATGCTAGATGAAAATACAAAGAATGTTAAAAAATAACACTTGAGTTACAAGTGTTACTCATGTGTGCCATTTTGGAAAACATCCTCAATTCATTTAATGCATTTTATTTTTGGAGGGAACGATGTTTAAATTCAGTATATTGTGTATGGTGATGTAATACTTATTAGTGATATAACAATATAAAGCTACTTTCAGTGAACAATGAAAATTGAACCATGTGATAATCATAGAATCATAGAATCAACCGGGTTGGAAAGGACCTCTGAGATCGACAAGTCCAACCCTTGATCCAACACTGCCATGGTTCCTAGCCCATGGCACTAAGTGCCACATCCAGTCTCATCTTAAAAACCTCCAAGGACAGAGAATGCACCACTTCCCTGGGCAGCCCATTCCAATGTTTGATTACCTCTCTGTAAAGAATTTCTTCCTAACATTCAACTTAAACCTCCCCTGGCAGAACTAAAGACCATGTCCTCTTGTCCTGCTGCTGGTTGCCTGGGAGAAGAGACCAACCCCCACCTGGCTACAACCTCCTCTCAGGGGGTTGTAGAGTGTGATGAGGTCTACCCTCATCATGCATATGATGCATATCCATGGTTACACATTTTGTGTTACACATGTTCAAAGACAAACATCTGGAAAAAAGTGTAGTGCTTTTAAACCTGCATGTATTGGAAGAGATAGAAACTCCTTCCAGTACAAAAACATAGGGAGGCTTTGTGTACACACTTTACAGTTCTCCCCACTGTTCTCAGAATTATCATCCACCGCATCTCTGGGAAAAATGCTTCTCAGATTCATTTAGCACTCCTGTAGAGCTAATGAGGCTGTGAAATAAAAGGTGTCTATTCCTGTTTTGGCCTGTGTGGTTAATATTCTCACATGTAAAGCTGATAATGCACCAACTGGTCACTTATCTCTTGAAAAATGATGTTTCAGAGTAGCTGAAATGTTGTGGGAATTCAGGCCAAATTTTCCAAATAGTCTGAATACAAGCAGATGACCAAACATAATGAACTATTAAGGCAAGTTAAAGGAATTTCAAAAACATTTTAGGACATACGGACTAAAATTACTAGCCTATTTCCATGGAAAGGTTTGTGATGGTGAATCTGCAGTAGACGTAAGACTCCCAGCATTTTTAGCTGATTCAACACCTAAAAAAAACCTGCCAGCACATTTGTAGATCTTGTAGAGTCTTGCTCTAAACCTTTGTGGTGTACTAAAGCCCTACAGTCTGAAACAGATCTTTAGGACAAAATCAGTGAGAACCACCTGCTGTAGAATTCTGTGTCTGTCTTCCTTTGAAGATCCTAAGTCTCTTGTCTCTCACTGAATCTCAACACCCAAAGTCACTGCTAGTGATGAAAATTTTTGACTCAATGGACATCTAACTATTGTTTTGAAAAGGTTACTCTACAAATGCAATTGCTTGTAATATGTTGGTGTGTGGTACAGATTGCAAAAATGTTGGTAAAATACAATATTTGCATGCAGATTAAAGCATTGACAGGAGTGCCAACAGAAAATACACGGCCGAGGATCACTGTGCAAGCATAACAAAGGAGACAGGGATCTTGCAGTCATGACTTGGTGGTCATGTGAAATGGTTTTGCTTCATGAAATTATGGTTTAGGCAAAGCATGCAGACTGAAATGGTAGTGAAATAACTACAGAAAGATTCTGTAAGATTTCTAAATGTCTTACTGTTTAAATATCTATTATATTCAGCAAGTTTATATGACACGAAAACAGCATAAATAGCTGTGAAATCTTTATAATCTTTTTATGCATCTTTGTATGAACAGTCACAATTTTAAACTTTTTATATGACTTTCTGTCATGTATTCTTAAATTACTGACACTTATGAAATCAGAGTAGCACTTGCATCCAATTGCTGATCTAGATTTCAGCTTGTAGTGTAAGTAATGCAGATAAAATTTTGCTTATGGTCTAAAAATAGTTCATCACTAGTAATCAAAAAACTCAATGTTATATATTTTCTCAGTCCTTGTGTCAAGAGCAAATCAGAGCAATTCACTCTGAGATTTATAGCCTGTGAAATGAAACATTTTTAAATCACTGTGTTTGCTCATATTTTGCAAAAAGAGAATTTAATTCTAGAAAATTGCTTGCATTTTCTTGCAATGACCTCTAAAGGCAAGGTATTGATGAACTGTGGTATTGCAATAATTCTCTTGCTTTCTTGGCAAGTTTCATATTTTTCCAGAACAATTTTGATTTTCTGTGAGAATATGAAATGTGCTATGAATATATTTGGTTTATTTCCTCTTTAGCATTTCACCCACTAGCTCACATTTATGATTGTACTTCTTACAGTATTTCAGCAAAAGATGACCTTGAAGTGTGAAAACATTTCTAAAATTTTAGGATGTCATAATAGATATATTAAAGTAATAAGAAAATAAATATTCTGCTTATTTTGCATCATTGTTGACCATATTTCCTAGCTTCATCAACTTGCTTCATGGAAATAATGTGGACTGCAAGCAGATCTTCAGAATGACACAAAATACTGTTAAAATTGGAAATGTATTTGAGAACTAGCAGGCTGCTTTAGAATTACAGGATCTTGATAGTTTGACATGTCTGACCTAGTAACAGAGGAAAGAGGAAGTGCTTATTCAGACTGTTTAAGACTTCCTTTTCTTATTTGCTCTAATTAAAGATTTAACCAGTTGATGAAAAAAGTAATTTTAAGGGAGTCTTTACCCATTTAAAACTATAAAGAGTGCTAAAATTAAGCAGGAAAATGAAGGTGTGAAGACTAACAAATGTCTTTGAGAAAACTACACGAACTGGGCAAGAAAATAGGTAGTGACTAAATTATGTTGATTACACATCTAAATATCTGTATCTATCTCTGTACTTTTTCATTTAAAAAAGACAATTCTAGTACTTTCAAAATGAAAAATTTCTGTTTATTTTTCCCAAATTGGCATAATTTTTTTTTTTTGCATTTATCTTGGTAAGAACATACATATTTTCACATTTTCTGCTGACAAACCAGCAAAAATATCCAGAACAAAGTTTAAAGAAATCCCCTAATGTACGCTGCCTACTGTTTCTTCATTGGATTAAGCTATGGAAGAATATGATTCAAATTAAAAGAATCTGAGAAGTAGCTTAAAGGAGAAAAAAGATATCTGAATCAGAAGGTGGAAAGGTTTTTTTTTTTTTTGCTTTGAAATATTGATGTGTCTGTGCAACAAGCTATGTAATTTAAAATGTAACAAGTGAAAGATGTATATTTTTGAGATCTTGATTTAAAAAGCTAAATAATCTCATTTTTTCATGTATTGTTCTAAGTCACTTAGATCTACTCTTCAACTCTTGACTTCATCAGGTCTCTGGATTTAGGTGTTTTGTGTGCAGCTACGTAGGTTGGTGGGCTTTGTTTGGAAGTAGAACATGATGAAAAGGGCCTTACGAAGATATTGGCTGGAAGATCTGAATCCTCTTTGGGACTTCAGATTATGTGCATGCTTGAGATATCCTTGTTATGATTGGTTATTGGAAAGGAGAGGAATAGATACTTTCCTTCAGAGCAACCTGTATGAAATATGTTGAACAAATGTGCTAGCCCACAAGCGTCTAGTATGCTCCCAGTGCTACAAGAACAAAATAATCAGTTTTATATTCTAAAAACAACAAGCAAAGATATATGTAGGCAAAATAGCCTTTGATTTCATATTAAAAAAAAAATTGGATAGTAAATATGGAGGATACAGAAAAGAGATGCCGTCATGTAAGATTAGGTTCATAGAGATCAGGTTTTTTAATAAATGTAAACACTGTAAGAACATTGTTTGTTTTAAAGATAGGCATGTTACTATGGTGACAACTTCATGATTCAACATTGCAGATGTTCTCTTCCTTGAACAATCCCTGCAGTGAGTAACCAGGATGCATGCATTTGCCATCATTTCAAAAACCAGTCTCTGCAAGGCATGAGATTTGCATACTAATCGATGTTAAGGAATTTCCTGATGATGAATAGGTAATTTTTAAATAATTATTTTGCATTGATGTATTTTTGATTTTGTAATTTGTTAGTTTTGAAGAATTTAGAATACAATACCTATTTTTTCTGATGAATGTTTATATAATTCCATTAACCTGGACATCTTGCAAGCCATAAATACATGTTGGCTTGCTATGTTGCTATGTCTAGTGCTGTTTAGATTTGTTAAACAATTTGCCAGACTGAGAAAATTTGCTTCAGAAAAAGGGAAAACCCTTTCACACAGGTATTCAAATTCCCATATAAAATTGAAAGCCTTATCATTAACTTAACTATAGTATTTCAATGTTTTTAAAGAAACTGGTAGAAATCTGTCTTTTAATATTTTTTTTCCATATTCTTACCATAATGTTATCTGGATGTGTTAAATTTTGATAACCTGACACTAAGATTAATATTTATTTTTGGGGAAGTAATTATTTAATTTAAAACAATTTATACACTATGCTGCATTCTTAGGAAGTTGAATGGGATGGGTCCTGTTGTCTTATGCCAAAGCCTGTGACAACGTATCAAATTTGCCTTCAGCTTTGAGCTATACAGGATAAGAAATGAATAGAATAATCCAACAGGTAGTCTGGGGTACAAAAATATTCCAGAATATGTGGCAGCAGTTGATAAAATTCTATTCAGCTTTCTACTTTAAAAGATAAATCATCTTTGAAAGGAGGAGGCTCACAACTGGCTGTGTTTCCCTGAGGAGATAGTGTGTGAAAAAGCATTTAATAATAGTTATTACCTAAAGATTCTATACTGAGTCATGGAAATACCATTATTATCATGACAAGTAAAGACGTCATGATGTAAGCCAACGTTAGACTGTGGTAACCTTTGAGTAATAACCATCCATTTCCTCCAAAAGCAACTGAGAAGCATATCAGAGTCTCAATTTTTTATTGCATTGAAGAGTATCAAACTTGTTTCAAAATATGGTTTCCCAACTTAAGTCCACAAAATGTGCCTTCAGTAATTTGTTCTGTGTGTCATGAGGCCAAGACTGTGTACATTAGATTAGGTATTAACAGCTTCAAACACTGCATCAGACAGATATGTTACCTGCTTAATAACCTGAATTGAAAGTGAGTGCTAGTATGATGAAATCAATCCAAAAGACCCAAGAAATAACAAGTAAAAAAGTTTGTTCTTTCTCATCACATCTTTATATATACAGTGTAGAAATTATGTATGCAGGGAATCTGACAGTCAATTCAATATAATTGGCACCACACATATACAGCAGAAAAAGACAGCATTTGCTGAAATATTTTGATGAAGCATGTGTTTATGTAATTTTGGGGGGTTTTTTTCCTTTATATTTTGTGTTTTGCATGTTATCAATTTCCATGCCTAAACAGCTTTTCTGTCATGTGATTGCTGTCAAGGGTGTATCATGAAATAAACTGCTGTTTTCTTTTTGTTCATTTGCGTAATTTACAATATGTGGCTATGGGGAACAGAAAATTATTATATAATTATTATATTAGTGAGAATATTTCCATAATTTTGGTGAGGATTACCTGTGACTCTTAACCTGACACAAGCAGATGAAGTTAGTGACATA
Organism: Cephalopterus ornatus; assembly: GCA_013396775.1. NCBI lineage: Eukaryota > Metazoa > Chordata > Aves > Passeriformes > Cotingidae > Cephalopterus > Cephalopterus ornatus. The sequence continues at coordinate 12,505 of VZRE01002225.1, forward strand.
ATTCAGAACTTTTGATGTAAAGACTATTTGCTGGAATGCAACCATGCTGAAAAAAAATCCTGTCCAAGGCTGAATAAACTAAGTATGATTTTTCTCTCAAGGGATTTTCTAAACAAAGACATGACCTTAATAAATACTAATTTTTATACGAAAATAGGAGGAAAGACTGAGAAACATTCAAATTTGTTTGGCATAGTATCAAGGCACTAGTGTGTTTCAATATGTTTCTTAGAGTGGCTTTATAAGACTAACGGGCCCTATTGTGTAAAATTAATATATAAACACATTTAAAAAAATGGTGATAAAGACCAAGAGAAAGGAACAGCAAGATCTGAGAATAGGTCCACGATGGACCTGTCACACCTGAAGGAAATGAAACCTGTGGAGGACTCATGTTGGAGCAGAGGAAACAAGTAAGAAGGAAGGAGCAGCAGTAGAGAATAGTGAGAAAGGAGTGGCAGAGAGAATATGCTGTGCTATGACCCCAACCTACTGTGCTGCCTGTCGTCTTACCAAAGAGACTGAGCATAATCTGCAGTGATAATGAAAGGTGTGGAGACTGGGAATGGTGAAGCAAGTTGTCTGAAGCAAAACTGAGACTAGAAAGGTGAAGGAGACTAGAAAAGGTGAAGGAAAGATGTCTTCCTTAGGTGTTTGATTGTTTCTTTTTTGTTTCCCAATACTCAATTCAGTAATTAACGTTTTATACTAAGTTAAATTCTCAATATTGAGTCTGTTTTGCCTGTGATGGTAAAGCCATGAGTTTTTTTGCTCTTGTCCTTCCTATTTTTGTCCATTTCTACTTGTGGGGAGTGAGTAAGAGGCTGTGTAGGCTGTGTGGGTGCTTGACTGCTAACTGGGGCCAGCCCACAGCAATGTCATGGGTTGGCATTGTATTTGCAGCCTTTTTATTTTTTTTTTCCCCTGTGTTGCTAGTGGCTCAGTTTTGATGCAGAGGCAAAATTTAACTGCTCAGCAGAAACTATGAAAAAAACAAGACAGAGAAAAGAAAGTGAAGTATTAAAAAACCCTAGGATACTCTTATGAGAATAAATTTTCCAGATATTCTGCAAGATCAGGATGCTGTGGTATGTTGACTTACAAAGGAAGAATCCCATTATTTTTATTGATTGGAAGATCAGTCCTTTGATAGCTATTAAAGACAATGCTACATGAGTATTGGCTCAGGAAGTCCAAAAATTTCAAAGGACTTCTGGGAGAAGTAAGCTTGTTCTATTCTAGTAACTGTCTTTAGCCATCCACTTTTTAAGAGAGAGGTTACATGTGTTTTTACTCCAATCCAGTACAATTACTTTAACTTCCCTATCTAGTGCAAGAAAACAGCGTACGTAATTTTCTGTCTTTACAGAAGCGATATTGGATAAGGAAAATGGAATACGTTAGATCACATGTAACAGAACCAAAGAAGGAAAGTATAAAATCTCAGGTAAATATATTTCCTCCATTTTCTAATGTTGTAATCTTTTTCCAGATATTTTTTCATTTTTCCATTGTTCCAATGAAAGTTTGCCTGGGCACTGGAAAAATAATGTGCAGTGGTATTCTTGATTTCATTGCCTCTCCCAAGATGAATGAGGCTATTTACCTCTCTGGTCTGCACTATGGGCTGCTCAGGAATGTTTGCACTTAGGAAAGTCCTGGAGCTGCTGAGCCAACCCTTGGCAATGTTGTGGGGAAAAGGGGCTGAGATTTGACAGAGCATGTGAAGCTCTTTTGTGTCCTCTTCCTCCCCCAGGCAATGACCTCGAAGCTGAGATAAACTCTCATGGAGGGAGGGGTAGGGAGATACTTTTGAAGCTACAAAGGGCTCCTTTGAGTACCAACAGATTATCCAGAATACATGCTGAGATGTGAATAGCACAGCATTTGCCTTTGTGTGACAACCATGAAACTGCATCTTCCTACACACTGCAGTCCTTGTGAAAGTATCGCAGGACAAGAGATACTTGAATTCGTCCCAGACAAAATGAAAATTAAAATGTAGTTCAGCTTACATTAAATAACTAAAAAAAGTTAATTTTTATGTTCTATCGAATGCCATGATTCAGAAGAAGGTGCTCTTTAAGATCTTATTGTCTTAAATACCCATTTATATGCTTAATATTGATTTCACATAAATAACACTATCAAAATCAATGTAAGTGTGATCAAAAAAAATTTTATTAACTTCAGTGAGGCGCTCGGTTTAATTCTGTTTTTAGCTGTTCTATTTCTTGATTCACAGTAGAGAAAACTATTCTTAACCATGAGTATGCATTCTACTATTTGGGCATTAGAAAAAAAGTTGATAAATTTTGCATAATTTGCTAGGCAAGTGAAAATTCTAGAATTTTACTGCATTTGATGTTGTCTTCAGCATTATGTTAGCTTCTGAATCCATTGTAGTTGTCTGTATGTGGAAATAGATTTGGTAAAAAGCACAATACATTTTTGGCATCTGGTATGTTCTTGGGAATGTCACATCATACAAAAATGACTAGTAGATAATTGACTCATCCTTAGCTGACTGCCTTGTTGACATGTTTTGCTGGACCTGATTCATTCACTGTTTTTGAGAAGTTACATAAATTTCTTGAAATAGCTATTAGACAATCATGGCTTGGAAGGGACCTTAAAGATCATCTAGTTCCAAACCCCGCCATGGGCAGGGACATCACCCACTAGACCAGTTTACTCAACCTTGCCTTGAATACTGCCAGAGTTGGGGCACCCATAACCTCCCTGGGTAACCTGTTTCAGTACCTCACCACCCTCACAGTAAAGAGTTTCCTCCTAATTCTAATCTAAACCTACTCTCTTTCAATTTTTACTGATTACTCTTTGTCCTATCCCTACAGTTCCTGATGCATTGTCCCTCTCCGGCTTCCCTGTAGGCCCCTTCAGATCCTGGAAGGTTGAAGTATCCACACAACCTTCTCTTCTCCAGGATGAACGGCCCCAACTTTCTCAGCCTTTTTTTGCAGAGGATATGCTTAAGTCCCTTCCTCAACCTCAAGGCCCTCCTCTGGACTTGCTCCAACAGTTCCATTCATTTTAACTCTTGTTCAAAACTAGGGCAGATTAAAGTCTTCAAAGAAGAACAACTGTGTTTTCATGATTACAATGCTCTGAAGACTCTATTGGGATTCTCAAAACTAAGAGCTGATAGTTTATTTTACCAACACTTTGTTATTGGTTAATTCTGTGATTGACAGAAACTAGTGGAGTTGCAAATGGTCTTTAATTCATAATACAAACAGGCAAATTATAGGGTTTTTTTTAAGGAAGAGTGACAGAGATGCTTTCTAGAGTGCTGCGTAATCCAGTAAACTCAGTCAGAGGGATACCCTATTTTATCAAACACTGAAGAAGAAAAGACTGTTGCAACCTCTGCAGTTTGAAATGAAGGGGTAGTAAGGAGATAGTTTGCTCTAAAGAAGTAGAAATGTTGAGCTCTTCCATTCTAATTGAGTTTGAAAAGGGTAAGTCCAACAGACTACAGACACAAAAAAAAAAGTTTCATTAATAGATTCGCACTATTCACATTATGGATTTGCTCAACATCCCTCTTCCACAAAATAGAGGTCTGCCTGTGGCTGGTGCTCAGCTGCCTTGAACGTGTGGGCTCTTAAAATACTCATGAGGCAGGACATTCAGAAGTTGATGTGACAATATGAAGAATAAAAGAAAGGGAGAAGATGCTGGAAAACCGTATTCGGTTTTCACATAGCAGCCTGGGGGAACAAGTCAACATTCTCAATGAATTCAAGAGTACTGGATTGGGTTTTTTTCAGAACTTTTTCTGTGAGGAGTAGTCAGTCACCATTGATTAGAGTCATCATTGACAGAGACTGCCTGGCATTTTTTACAATCCGTACAGAATTCAGTCATGGAATAAGCACCAATAAGCATCTGCACATCTATCTCATCTATTGTATTGTTCAAGTTTGTCTCTACTTGTTTTCCTGCCTTTGTTAATGACCATCACAGTAATGTTGCATAATTAACTGAGTGTATGGAATGGTGAGGACAGAGTGGCCATACATGCTGAAGGTGCGGGATAGTCAAGGAGTACCTTCTAGTTGGCAAGGTCAGCTGAGAGCTGACTGTTCCAAAAGAGGCCTTTGTGGAGTTCTGCAGCTCGGGAGGGGAAGTGAGGATGTGATCTGATGTAGAAGACAGACTGCTATCTTGCTCTGACCATAGCGCGTATGCAGCAAACTTGGAATCTGCCTGCAGCAATGGAAGCATTTTGTTTCAGTTCATGAATTATCTTTAATATCTTTCTAAACAGTACGAGAAATTAGCTAGAAGATGATTTCTATCTGCACCCATGGGTCTTAATGCCTCAGAAGTGAGATTAGAATGCTCTCTAGTTCTTTGCTAAATATTGTGAGCTCTGCCTGCTGTCATAGCTGCCATAGAAGAAACACCTTGTTTTTCTATGTGAATTTTTGGCTCAAAAATATACAGAGATTAAGAAAAGGAACTATGCAGTGGCCCCTGGAACTTGCCAACCTCCTTCAATCCTGGCAGAACCTAGCTTTTATTGTTGTAAAATGCATCAGTTCCAAGTTACACATATGGAGAACTATGCCAGCTAAAACTTTTATCAATTACATCAATGTACTCACGTCAAGAACACTAATTTCTCTCTAGTAAAGTCATGAGACAAAGAAGGAAAGCTTTTATTTCTTGTTTACAGAACATTGTTTTCATTTAGCAGAGTCCAGATGTTCAAGCATTTTAAAAGAGTCTTTTAGACTCATTTGGGCTTCTTAGAAAACACCAGAGGATTATGCTCCAAAAACCTTTTTCTCTTTTCTGGAATTGAGGTTGGATTAACTGGTTTTGCTCCTGACATTGCATGCTGAAAGACTTCTTTGTTCATATGTATTTAGTTCAGTATTATAAATTGTACTATTAAGCACATGTGAAGTTCATCTTGCATAATAAATTTATTAACTTGCAATTTTTAAATTTTAAATGAGAAAAATGATTTTCATATATTTTTGTTATAAACTTCATAGTTCTCATCCTTCAGTGGCTGTCAGGGGTTCATCTCTTGGAGTAAACCCATTAGAATTGGAATTGAAATGAGTGCTGAATCTGGAGGTTTCTGATTATCATTTAGATAAAAATTTTCATGTTTTTAGGGAATAATTTTCTATGCTGACTAGGTTTTCACCAGAGAACTTTCACCAGAGCAGCACAATGTCCAATAGTCCAAACTACCTTTTTTTTATTTAGGTTCGTTTTAGATTTTTTTTTTCTTCAAGGTAATTTTTTTGGAACCGTATTTTTGCAGTATACTCTCAATACAGGGTAAGAACATTCTCCAAAACACTGATTTTCCATGTGTGTAAATATCATTACCATGGATCATTCGTGAATTTAAGTTACTTGGACAAAATCTTACTAAGATGCAGTAAATTTTCATAAACGCTTATTAATTAGAATTAATTAGATTTTAATTAGAATCTTAAAGACAATAATTATTTTGAGATGTGTAAGAATATATGTTATTTTTCAAAATTATAAGTCTATTTTTGAAAATGTGTATAACATTTCTTGGTTTCTTTTTATTCCATAAGAAAGGCAGTTTATTTAGGAAAGTACTAAACTCATTGTCTTTGCAATCATGATATGGTTTTAAAAGTTTTAAGTTGGACAGATTAAAAATGGAATACACACCCCTATGAGCTTGTTTCTTTTGAAGCTCATTGGGATATATGCCTCAAGAGATCTGGACATACTAATAGTATATAGATTGTAAATGATTCTTTTTGTCAACCCCCCCATATAAAGACATTCTACATCACTTTTTTGTTTCTTGATGTAGGGTTAGGTATACTCGGAAAAAGGTAGTATTTAATTACAATAGTTGACCAGAAAATGAAAATTGTCCCTGTGTTAATACCTAAGTTTAGGTTAAGAATACTTTTATGATTTCAAGAGAAAAAAACCATTTCATTTTCCAGAAAGGGGACACCCTTTCTCAGAAAGGTTGATTACCCATGGGAATGGACTGTCCAGGGAGGTGGTGAGGCATCATCCCTGGAGATGTTTAAGGAAAGACTGGATGTGGCACTTAGTGCCATGATCTAGTTCACATGATGATGTTTGGCTATAGGTTGTACTTGATCTGAGAGGTCTTTTCCAACCTAATTGATTCTGTGATTTTGTAATTCTCTGATTTTTGCTGTTTAGTTGAAAGTTGTACAGACTTTTATGTCAAGATTTTTTAAAGTTATGTGGCAAATAAGATAAATTTTAAACACTGCTTTAAAATATAAGCTTTATTTTGTGGTTTACTGCATAATTGCTTTATTAATATCTGGTGGGGTTTTTTTCCTTTTGTTTGTTTGTTCACTGTTTGTTTGGGATTTTTTTGTGGAAAGGAGATAATACTTGCTGTGTATTTGTACAAGAGAAAGCAGGTAAAAATGGGATATACTTGACTAAATCCTTATTCTTGATCAATGTTTTTCTGAAATTGTTTCGGGAAGACAAATCTGATGGGACAAAATTATTGGCATTCACAAGGTGGTCAGAGAGGATTTTTAACCAACAAAATGGGAATCACGTCTTTGCACATTCAACCCAACTGTTAAACCAAGCGAAAAACCATTGTTTGACTTACCAAGGCATTCCTAATACCAAGAGGAGTCACACAAGATGTTTGTATAACTAGAGGCAGGATTAGTCTAAAAATTTCCCGTCCTGGTTGTTTCTTGCTAGGAAGGCAGGTACTGAATGTGGCCTTTCAAGCTCTATTTAAGCATGTTTACAGTTATAGAGCACTAGAATCACATTTAAACTAGAGCAGCCAGCAACTCTATTTTTTCTTTTTAATGTGACCAGAAATTTTTCAGTACCTTTATGGCAGTATAGTGCAGTTTGATATTGAAGATGATAATATACAGGTACTGGAATGTTTCTTTTGTAAAGGTGTCACAGAGTAATTTGTCATATGCAATGACTCTGAAGTTAGACAGCTCTTCTGTTATTAACTTGGTGTCAGTTATGCAGTAAAACCATGTTTTAATTGACAGCTTGAGTGGAAGCAACTGTGGAGATGTTCTCTTATGAAATGGCTGCCTTGAATTTTGTTATGTCACCAGAAGTCTCTGGTGAAATGACAGTTTTTTCACCTGGAACATTGCTGATTAGCACAAAGCTGCACTAATTGCTCTGGCAGAATGAAAGATGCAAGATGCAAAATGCAAAGCCAGAATTTCCTTTACAAGATTTCTTTTGGGATGGAAAATATTAGCAGCTTCTGATAACTTTGTGATAGGAAAGAATTTATAGCCAAGTATTGCACTAGAAAATGTCTGTGCTGGAAAGAAATATGAGTTTTCTCTTAAAATCAGGTGTCAATTGTTTTTATGTGTGTGTATACACACACACACATTTGTGTATAGGTATGCATTTATTCACAAAGAAAATGTGACCTCTACACATAAATAATTCTAGATACTAAATACAGTCATTATTCTTTCCTTCATTTTTAATTAATCAGTTTATCAATTGGTGTCCTTGTTTGCTATCCTTGGTCATATTCTAAGTTAGAAAGTGTGGCTACCTTAGTGACCTGAAAGCATAGATATTGCTCTCTATAAAGCTGATATAACTGGTTGAACTCAACATGTTAATGATGAAGAAATGTCCAGTTCTCTTCTTATGGAAGCAATAACTTTAAAAATGAGCTGGAATATATCCTCTGCCCCAAGGTTGAAATGACACAGCAAATCACTGATTTTAGCCAAGGTGATACACTATTTACCTTGTAACGATAATATATGCAAAGAGACACATATTCTTGTCACTCTGCATTATTAAAAGCTATTCTGATCAAGTCTCTGGTATTACATTATTTATGATTTTATTTTCCATGGGAAATGAATCATAAGCCTAGCTCTGGTATTGCCTGAAGTAAGAGCTGTGCGGATGCATACATGTATCCTTTAAATTTTAGTCAGAAACAAGATTACTGTTTGTTGTAAAAAATAATCTTTCCATCTTTGCAGACTCTAATTACTGGAAAAGGTAAAATCCTTGCCAGAATAAAGTACATAAGGTAAGTTATTCTTTGCAGTATGGGTGTGTCCTCAGAACAACTGGATCACTGTCTGAAAATCTGGTACACTGAAGTCTGGCATCTCAAACATGCCACTGGAACAAATGATTGGTATATCTGCATGCACCCAGACTTTTTATGTCTAAAAAGTTAAATAGTGGGGACTCAACTTGATTTTCCGTTACGCTGGAATTCATAAGATCCTGTTAAGAGGGAGAGAAGATATAGTCTATCGATAGACAGCTTTGGCTCTGGCTTTTGCCACTTCGGAACATGAGAATAGCCTGAAAATCCTTTTTTAAACTCTACATTTTCTGTTCAGTGATATCAGGAGAAAGGACTATACCCCACATAGATAACACAGTATATCTGTTATGCCAGGCCTTCCTTTAAGTCTCACAGGAGGGCTTGAGTCTAGGTTCCTGGGTTCAACAGCTTCAGTAGAGTTTCACCAGTTTACACTAATTTCATTTCTGTGCAATATGTACCTACCTGGCAAAATGTTCACAAGTGATGTCAATATTGCTGTGGACACAAAGTGGCAGATTGCCCCAATATTCTCAGAATTATTAATCAATTTTTCTGACCCATCTACTCACTGAACACTTACTTAAAAGAAGAATGAATGAAGAAGATTGCAAAGTGCTACAAAAAGCTGTATTTAAAAAGAGTGGTCAGATAGTGACAGAGAGGCCAAGCCACTAATATCTCTCTTTGGGTGACCTTTTTTGGCCTTGCCTGCTACTTGGACTTCAATTTCAGTGACTGAACTTTTATGCAATTTCTTTCCTCTACAGCTGGTGTGCCTACGTACTACTGCTCTTCAAATCAGATTATCAGAGAACATATGTTATTTTCTTCTTGGTGTTAGCAGATTTCTCAAATGGTCTGCTGTTTTCTTCTTTAATTTCCTTTACTCATTATAAAATGAGCACCTTCTCAATTTGTTCTTGGCAATTGAACTTGAGCCAGAAACATAATTCAGAGCAATTTCTTGCCTTGTTATTGCTCTACAAGTAAAGCATTTAGAGATTTACTGTTCTGTTTTGTTGTGGTCATTCAGCTCCAGCGTGAAGGATCAGGTCTGCACTTGAGGATGGAGTCATCTACAAAAGGGATAAAGTGAGATAAAAGGAGATATTTCATCAAAACTAATTCTGTAGTCCTTAAATTAGAGCAAGAGACTAATATTCACAATACTTCCATTGGTTAGGACTCCCACATATACTATTTGCTTGTCCCCAAATTTAGGAGCTATGGGACAAGACAAGGCAATCTTCAAATTTACATAGCAGCACAGGGGTGTTAGTGTGCAAATCCAGGTACAGACCCTAAGAAAAGGATGTCGATAGTGAAGGTCAGTCACTGCAGTCTGTCAGCTTCTCAGGTTTTTCTTTTGCTGCCTGGTATGATGTAATTATTACTGCACTGTCATAATCTTTGCCTGCTGCCAGTGTTGTCTTCCTTATATGCCTGTCAACAAGTTGATGATGCATTGCCAGTGTTCATTAGCCCTTATACAATCTTAGTAACTACATCGCACCAAAAATATATCATTCTTCAGTATAACATATTTAAGTATATTGTACTTCTGAAATTGCTAAAAAATGCCCTAGATTCCCCTGAAGTGCTGCTTTTGCACTGTCAAATTTCTGAGCAGTCTTACAGTCAGATAGAGTTTTAAGAACAGTTTACCCTTATGATTATCCATCATACCTGCATGTGATGCGAAGTGCAGTGACCAGTCTGGTGGCAATAAGCTAGTAAACTCTAGTGGACATGGGAAGAAAGCCTCAATTCAGTGTGGTGACTGGGAGCTCAATGAGAAGGGATTGACGCAGTGACAAACATGTGGCCAAAAATCTCTGTATTGTGCAGTGTTGATGGTTCAGGTTGCTGACAGCACACACTATTTTTAGTTTGGTGAGCTGATGTTTCACAGTATCTACTTCCTCTTTAGCAAAGAAATTTGACTCTGTACAGGGTGGCCAGTGCTGCTCACAGGCACTTGCTGTGGCCTTGCCCGCTCATCTTGTTGGCACAGGCAGTGTGTAGGCGGAGCAGTGTCTGCAGCTGGATGCAGTGTCCTGCTTTCTCTCGCTGCACTGAGCAGCCTTCACATGTGCAGTAGCAATGCCTTCAGTTTATTTGTTTCTTCCATTCCTCTTACAGTAATTCAGTTTCAAGTTGTGGCCTGCAGGTATTTACTGCATATTTCACCGTGCTTGTTAATATTTACTGGTTTTTACATTCATGTATTGTGTTTGGTGGAACCTGTTTTCTTGCTTTAGGCATCTAGTGACAACAGTATGTGCTGCATCATCAGTAGCTGCTCTCAGCCAGCTGTCAGCTTTGTGCTTACAGTTTTAACAACTATGCTTATTAGGATACTGGTGCTAGAATATGATGTAGCACTGGGCAGTTTTTTTTCCTTCATAAACCACATGATCTGCAAATACTTTGAGTTCTTACTTGGAAAATGCTCAGCGTTGGTTGACAAAGGTAATGAAAAGGTGATTTAAAAAAAATCAGATTCAAGAGAATTGTGATTATATATTTATACCTACAATTATATCTGACAACCTGGAAATGCCAATGACTACTCCAGACAAAGTACATCTGCAACATTTTAGTCAATTTGGATTTATAGTATTTTATATAAATAGAAAGACAAAGCAGAATGTGAAGCCAATTGGTTCAGTGTTTTCCTGTACCCAAAGTTAAGGACAACTGGCTACAGTTCCCAGACCTGGATGGAGTTCTGACCTCAGTGAATTTGTTCTGGGCACAATGCTCATGTGATTTGAGTTCTGATGCCTATTATAATTTGTACCTGATATCCACATTTCAACCATTTTTAAAATTCAAGGTTTTCAAGCAGTGCTGTTCCACAGGACAGGCAAATCAAGATGTTCTTCTTATGCATCTACAGCTTCTATGTCAGCTCTCCCAGACCACAAAACTTATTCTTGGAGTGACCTCAAGCAGTTTGGGAGAACAAAATCCTTGATAATGGCAAATATGCTGCAAATAAGGGTCCAACAGTATGTGAAAATACACATGTTCACAAAGCGTGGTGACAGTACCTCAATGCCAGTATTTGCCATTAGCATAAAACTGTATCTAGGGTTTTTTAGTTTTATGTTAGTTGGGATAAGAACTGTCTGCAGTATATCAGCTAGCAATGTATGGTACTTGTAAATAATAACAAGGTCAGTGTATCTAAGATACAATTTTTTACAACAGCAGAAAGAGGTTTATTGACACATGCTGGTTGGGATGCTCTGAACTGGGCTTTGTCACCAAGTTTAATGACACTGCTAACTGTACGTCTCCTTTTTAAGATCCAGCTCTTTTTTCTCCCTTGTTTTTTTTTTGTTTTTGTTTGTTTTGTTTTGTTTTTTGTTTTGTTTTGTTTTGTTTTTGTTTTTGTTTTTTTAATTTATTTTCTACTAGTGCTTGCTGTCTCTGGATAATAGATGTAGATTTGAAAGCACAGATGGATCAGGAGTAGAAATTTTCAAAATTGGCATAACTCAGTGAAACTCAGAAATGCTATTATGTCTTCAGCTGTAGGTTTCTGCACCTAAATTCTTTTTAAGCCTTCCCAGAAGTCTAGATTTAGCAGCTAAAAGGAATGAACTGCAATTATTACCTGGCATGTCAGTAAATAATGGCTTAATTCCTGGGATTTTATATACTTCTCAGGTCTTGAATATTAGTTGCTTTTTCTGACCTATCCCCCCCATCTTCATGCCAGTGAAGAAGTTTGGTGTTCAGTGTACAGCATGCACACTTAATTTGTCTTGTAATGAGTCTGGATTTTAAAACACCTGGAAAGATTCTGTGCATGCTGAGTTTTCATGCAATTTAATAATATGTTTGACTAAGTAGTCTTTTTTTATTATATCTATCAGTTTTCTCTACTCCTGAGGGGTTTCACATTGGAGGGTAATAACAGTTAGAAGTTATCAAAAGTAACATGGATTAACAGTTTTTGCATTCTATGAGTAGTTTTGCTTTCAAATTGAACTTAGTGAGCCTGAAAGTAATGCTATCAAGTGAAAAGAATGATAGTTATTATTTGATGCTTTATGTGTACCTAAACCCTATCAATCTTTTGTGTTAAAACAAGCTCTAATATGATAAGAGCTACTGGGAAAAGGTGAATATTGGAAAAATGCATGGATAATATTAGTAGAGTTTTTAGATTTCAGTAGAGTCTTTGTAAGATGCTTAAAAAATTAACTGTTCATTCTATTCAGCCTCCCTTAAAAATGATATATGTCTACTGCTACTATTTTTTAGTATTTTTATCATTTATAACATAGATTTGGAGTAAAACTTTTTATTTTTTTAAAGAGAGAATTAAAAAGCCTTCTTTTATGTGAATTGGCTTTTTTTAAAAGTTAAAGATAAAAGGAAAGTACGTAATTTCAGCTTTAAGGTGTATTATTGTCCAAGTATTTACCCTGTTGCTGGGCTGTGATCAGGAGCAATCTTAAGATTGAAGTGTCTGAGGCTATTCACCATCTGTTTCTAGTGTGCCCATGCTTGGCCCTAAGGATGTTTGTTCCACAGGCCACCCAGAGGCTGCCTGCCTGCCCTGGGCTGTCAGATCCATGTGCTCACAGAGACCCAGCATACGGCTGCTGCTGAAAGTCTCAAATCATGTGACTCCAGAGCACCCTCAGCAGAAGGACGCAGGCTGTGTCTGAAGGAAGGACATTGCAGAGGCAGTGGACTATCATGTTTTGCGATCCTGGTGGAGGCTGCTCTCCGTGTCACCTGAACCAGGCTGAAGAGCTGAGGTCCTACCCATCTGTTGGGAAGCAACAGCTACATCAGGACCGTTTTGGCCAGGGGAGCTGTGCGTTATTACCCATCTGCTGTTAGTCTGCAGGATCCTCCCCGCAGCTGGCTGCTGGTGGGATTACAGAACTGCCAACACCTGGTTGGTATGAGATTGGTACCACACAGCTCCTAAGTGCCCTTGTTACAGTTGAGAATATATAACATAATTGTAATTACAAAGGTAAAATAATATAAAATGACATAATGCAAAGTTTACACAAAGTGGCTCATTAAAATAGTGAGAGCACGATTCTGTCAGATCTGGGTGAATGTCTTGTCCAGCTTTCCATTATTTGAAGAATTTTTGCTGTCCTGAACACCAGTGCTTTTTACCAGCTATTTTTTGGGCTGCTTTGTTACAGGTGTCCTCAACACATTCATATCTCTTTAAAAAATACTAAATCCACTTTTTCAATGTTATTGGCTGCAGAAGGACACAGTTTCACTGTAGTATTCTTGAATTATCATGACAAAGTCTTATCAGAATGAATTTTTTTTTTTTTTGGTGTTGTATAATGTATTTCCAGTTTCTGATTTAACTAGCTGAATTTGCAAAAAAATAGTAACACTTCCAAACCTGTGGTCTTGATTGCTATACTATATTTGAAAAAAACCTGGTCTTTAAAAATGAATTTAGCTTGAAAAGATGGATAAAACTGTGAAGCTCTGGAAGAAGTGTTGCTATTCAAATTATTGCATTCAAGATGCTTATGGAAGATGATGGAGAATTGGATCCAATTTTTTCCTCAGTCTGAGGTCAGTTCCACTCTTTTAGCTCTTAGGATAGGTCTGTATAACTGGCATTGGGAATATGTAACCAATTCCATTTCTGAAGTAGTTCCTTTTTTAAAAAAATAAAAATAAAAATTCTAGTGAATTGAAATTTTGGTTGAGTTTGAGAATTAGAGTTTGAGAATAATAAAAGAGATTAGGGTTCTTACCTTATAGTTGAACTTCAATACATGTTTTGTCAACACAAGATAGAACAATTTTAATAGGAAGATTGGGAGCCCCCGTTGAAAGCAGTATAATCTTATTCCACCAGGAGGTATAATGTCTAAAATTATTGGCTTACCTGGAAAATAAATAATAATCAATACCCAGCATCTTAGGTGTGGGAAATTCTTTCCATGGTAAAATGGACTTTAATTTGGGAAAAGAATTTTAGACTGTCGGCCTGGAAAACTGAAGTCTAATGATCATGCATTTTGGGATAAAAAATACTCAAGACTGGTAGTATAAACTCTGTTTATTGAGAACTGTCATTATTATATCTAGTGTTATTACTGAAGGTTGATAGTCTCTGAGAAATCTATTCATTTAACCTGTCTAAGATATGTACCAGCACTCTTATTTTTCAGTAAAGTTTAAATCTTTCTTCATCAGGCTATATCTTTTGTTTTGGTTTTATTTCTCTGGGCATTGTTTGATGCTGGGAATTGATTTCAGTTTCCAGGTTGTACTGTTAGGCATGTTGCAAGGTAATTGAATTGGTGAAAACAAACAAACAAAAAGTATGTGTCTGGAATGCAAATAATTACAAAAATGTATTAACAAATGTCACACTGCTCTTTATTTATTTACTTTGCAGCATTTCCTGCCTTTTTATTTAGTTCTCCTTCAATAAAATGATGATTTCTTGTTACAGAACTTTTATAGTTATATATTCTATTCTATTCTATTCTGTTCTGTTTTGTTCTGTTCTAGCCTATTTATTATATTGCCTTATTGTTAATGTTAAAGAACCACGGAATCACAGAATACCATGAGTTGAAAGGGACCCACAATCATCGAGTCCAACCCTTAGACCTGCACAGACCTACTCCCAAGAGTCACACCATGTGCCTGAGAGTATTGTTCAAAAGCTTACTGAACTCTGGCAGGCTTGATGAGGTGACCACTTCTCCAGGAAGCCTGTTCCAGTGCCCAACAATCCTCTGGGTGAAGAACCTGATTCTATTCTATTCTATTCTACTCTACATCAATAACAGTATTTTTCTTCTGCCTACAAGGGCTTAAATGATATCTTTCATTAAATGACGGATAATCTAACACTCAGCAAAGCCTTAATAGCATCCATCAAGCTATTTCAATTTTTTGACATAATCAACACAACAAGCACGATTTTCATTTCATTATTCATCAACAATCTGACAGTATCTAAAGCATTAATTGCTCGGATTGAAACATTCTGACACATTATGTTTTAATATTTATCAAGACTTTCATCAAAATTTATGTGAAAGCCCCTTCTTTAGCTGGGGTTGGACTTTATATAAAGAATTTCCCTGACATTTGGTTAAGTCAGTCAAACACGGTCTCACTGTCTGTGTGTTGAACACAACCCACAAAACACCTGAGATCAGGCTTGTCTTTTTCCTGGAAGGAGAAATATTTGATCAAAGAGTACAACTTAAAAAGGCAAGTGTCTCTCTCCTTTGTGCTGCTGCTGTAGAAGCAGAAAGGAGACCCATGGGTCATCTGTGGAAGGACTCCATCTCACAGAGTAGCAGTTCTAATATGAGTTTATTGCCTGGTGTATATGTGTGTATAAATATAAGATGTAGTTCCTCTGTCTTCCTTGGAATCTCCAACATAGATTCAGAAAACCAGGATGATACAAAGAACGTGTTAAGTAAAGGTGATGGGATTTTGGTAAGAACATGATGTTTTAAAGACATTCACCTGTACCATTTCTGAAAAATACTCTGAGGTGTACAAGGAGCAGTGCTTTTGTGAGCCTGATATTAGGTGATCCCACGGTACCACAGATAGTTTATTTTTATAATTTTTTTTCCCATGTTATTTTCTGTTTCTCGTTCTCGTTCTTGTGTTATCTTCCTTGCTGAGTAAATATTATCACTGAGTGTGAGATTCCATGACAATATCTCTTCTCTGCTTTTTTTTTGTGATTAAAGTTTCTCATTTCCAGCATATATTTCATAAGCAGTAATAACGGAAATAGTACTTTGTATTTTTATGTATTTATTCTGAATAGTTTTATCTGAGTTGTAGTGGTAATTATTATCTCTTACTTACACATATCTCACCTTACTCTACTGCTCAGTTTATTGTTTTGTAATTTATACTCCTCTCTGTCTAGCTTAGAACATTTGTTCATAACAGGACTTATGGTCTCTGATGTTGGGCTAGCAATGTATTACAGTTATTGCTATTATTCTCTGTACTACCTAAAAACAACTACAAACTACAGTGTTAGACTGCATGTCTCCAATCTGAGGCAGAAAGCTGACTCCCGTCCCAAAGGTATTACCACTGAAGTAAGAGACAGTGTACACAGACAAATGAAAGAAGAATCCACTGACTCTATCATCTGTTTTGTTGCCACGTGCTTTCTGTGTACAAGGAGACTGACTTTTTTTTTGGTTTAGTAGGCATAATGACAAAGAAGTCGAAAAAGAACCTAACTGTTCAGACGGCTGCTGTAGTTCTTATCAAGCATGACTGTGGTGCTGTTTGAAAGTTAGAGAGATTGATGGAAACTGTTAAGAGATCACCAGAATTAAACGCTAACATGAGACAAATGAGGACTGCTTGCGTTTTTTTTTTTTTTAATTTTTCTACATATTCCCCCTAATTTTTGTCAAATCAATTGCAACCTGAAAAAAGAAAGGGGTATCCAGGTGGTTGTATAAATGTAAGTCTGAAACTACACTTAAGTATTGTTTTTCTACTGGACCCAAAGCCAGTGAGCCACTTTTCAAACATAAGTAAATTCTCTCTGTCCTCTATGAGCTACATTCATTTGAATTTAGTCTGACCGTCTACTAGGATAATATTCAATTGCATTGGATATATGCATCAATTCTAATATCATATGAATATTTGTAGTTGAAGCAGAAGTACAGAAAGAGCTAGCAAATTGATTTTAAAATGGGCTCACTAAATTTACAGAAAATAAACTAATGATGTGTTATCAACCTTCATATGATGACTGAGAAAAGATGAGTCAGAAAAAAAGATAAGCAGACACTTTTTTGTTTAAAGTAAAGGCAACTCTATAGATTTCTCTAGAGTACAGAGTCTGGTGTGTCACTTCTAACAGTTAGTAAACAGGCATTTCCACATTCCTTACATTAAGGATTCCTGCTAGATGCAGTGTTCTGCAGAGTAACATTTTTTGGATTTAACTTACTGGCAGCAATTCTGATGATAAGGGAGTGCATGGTGAGAAAGTAATTTTTTTGTTAAAAATGGCAATTCCTTCCTGAATGGAGTACTTTTCTGATGTGATATATAGCAATAGTAATAAGTGGTTGTAGATTTAATAGACAAAAAGAATTAAAATTACATTGGCAAGCTCAGTCTGTCTGGGAGGGAGTTGTAATTAAGACACATCTCCTTTGTATTATAGTTGTTCTGTCAATTTCAGTGTGATATATTTTGTCATTTTTATGCAGATGCAACTTCTAGTCTTTAACAGACTGAAGAATTTACGTTTTGGCAGAATTATGAAAAACTCTGTCATTTTACATTAGCAGAAATATGAAAGACTTGCAAACTAAACCTCATGCCCTGCCTGCTCCAAACAAAAAAAAGGACAAAAGATAGATGTGAAATTTCTCTAATAACACTAGCTAGAATGTGTTTAATAATGTTTTAATATTTATATTATTTCAGAGTAAAATTATGTACGAATGAAATTGAGCAGATAAATTAATATGAATGTTCAGCCCACAAATATAATTAATAGCAATATAGAACCTTTGAAATCTTCAGTGAAAGAGAACTTGCCATTAAAGCACTGTTCAGTGCATGCATTTTATATAACCATGTTTGAGGTTATGTATCTTCCTTTGATTATCAGAAATATGTTATTTGCAAGAAGCTAAAGAATCTGAGCTCACATATTTGTTTGTTTGTTTTTGTTGGGATTGCTTTCATGAAGTCATCTGGAACTCATGTACAATCTTTCATTTGTAACACTATAAATGAGAGGGCATGAAAACCCCAAACCCTTTTGGGCATTTTCCAAAGGAAAAAAGTCAAAGAGTGAAGGCAGCAAGACTCTTACAACTCTTCTCATTTTACAAAGGGAAGTAAAGCATAAGTGAGACAGAAACTAGGAGAAACAATAAATTAGGTGGCTGTAAATAAGTAAGAAAAAGGGAGGCTGAAGCTTCCAGAAAGCTAATTAAGAAAGAGAAAATGACCATCAAAATAGGAAAGGACCAGAGGCCAAGAAAAGAGAGAAGAAGGAAAGAAAAAGTAGAGGAATGGAGAAGGTCAAAAGAAACAGCACAAACAGCAAACCTACAAATATTCTGGGCAACAGTGTGGAAAAACTGTTATGTAATATTGTGATGTATTTGCCTTCATAATGGGATTGGATTTGATTAGCTCAGACAGCATGACCAGTTTTGTGCTCTTAGGGTGTTCAGCAAAAAAGGCAAAAGTTTCAGTGAATGTATCTTTTTTTTAAGATGTAGGAAAAAGAAGAATAAGAATGTATCAGTGATATACTTCTAACCCTCTAATAACCTGTAGGTAATTGCTATAAGTCTTTGAACAGTGTGTACTTTGAATTTACATCAACTAAATTTTTTTTTCACTAAGACTGAACAATTTGCAAGAAATTTTGAAAGAGCTGGCTGGCCCATTTTCGTTGAATTTTGAAATAGCAGAAATATGTATCTTTCTAGCATGAACATTAATACTAAAAAAGCAAGGATTATGCAGATGAGAATAGACCTTATTAATTATTCTTGAGCATAGTAACCAAAATTGTAAAGGTGGAATTCCATCCAGAGATAAATCTGAAGAATTTATATATCTTTAATATAAATAAAGTTTTATGGATAACTGCTATTACTAAGCACATCAAAAGCAGAGTGGCTACTGGGACAAAGAAGGTGATACTCCATCTCTACTGAGATTCAAACTCTAAGGGAGAGCTTTGCAAAGGCCAGGGTGCAGAGCAGCCTGGGCTGTGAGACACTGTGGGCATGCTGGAGAGGTCCTGGGGAGGCACGGGAGTGATGGGGCCACTGCCTGGCACAGTGCTGCTCCTAGGCATTTGATTTGGGCTTGGAAATATTGCTCTGACAGCTGCATGACGTGGAGGAAACTTGAAGAGATGTGCCAAATCTTCACTTACAGACAAAGACCCTAAGGGAAGGAGAGGGTTGTTTCCTTTGCCCTTCTGGCCCTGCATAAATCAATGTTTTCATTAGTCCTCAGATCCTGTCTTTTTCAGAGAATAGATATGCTTAAAAGAGTATTGAAGACTTGAAATCACATGTTTTACCTGTTTGCCCATGTCACCAAAAAAATCTAGTCTAAACAAGTGCTTAAACAGAAGAACGTTACCTGATCAAAGTATTATTTTAATATCCCATTTTAAAAAAACCTTCAGCCTGATTCCTTTTGCAGTGGTTGGAAATGCATGCTGAAGTTTGGGTTCCATTAACTTGACTGCAAGTTTGACTCCTCTTGGTGTTTGATACAGCTGTATTTTTCCTGACCTTTGCTTACCACTTACAGGATAAAGCTGAGAAACTCAGAAAAATTCTGTAAGGTGAAACTGAGAAGAAGGAGTATTTTACATTGATCACTTCAGGCTTAACCCTCTTGTCTCCTTTTTCCACAAGCTCATGGAGAGATAAAAAAGCATCCTTCTGCAGCTTTTGCAGGTGGAATGAACTGTTATCAAAATAAAACCCCATAACTGCTCAGCAATGATTTCTTGAAAATGAACAGGGAACTAAAACAATGACCAGCAGCTCCAAAGAACACAGGAAGCATTGGTGGGTGAAATACTCATCCCTGCTTTCTAGTATATCCAAGGGTCACAATGGCACAAAGCAACCTATACAGGACTGCTGACAGAGGAGCCTTCTCTGGGCAAGAAAGGCATGTCATATTGGGAAAAAGTATGCAGTCTCTTTGGCATATCTGGCTTTGTGATCTCCACTACAGTAGATACAAAAATGAAGGTGGTTTTGTAACTCAAATTGACCTTTTAGCAAACTCAAAGTATAAGACTGACTCAAAGTCTACAGTGCCGTGTACAAGTCTGCACACAGACGTGTCATTGCATAATTGCTTGATTCAAAATACAAAGAAATAAGACCAATTTAGCTGATCTATTTTACTTGTCTACTTTTCATGTGAGCAAGTCCCAGTTCCTGGTGATCAGCTTGGTGAAAACTGTCTGTCCAAGGAGCCTTAGAAGAGACAGATGCACATCTGCCTCCATTGGAAAAACTTCGATTTCCTCAGGGGAATGAGGAGGCTTTACTTGGAAGGCTGTTTAGGTTGCACCTGATTGAAAAGTAAGCACATTTTAAGGGGACTATCATACCAACTTTTTGATTTTCCAAAGAGCAAATCTGTAACCACTTGCATCTTCCTGACTGCGAAGCTAGCCCCTCTTCAGTTAAGGCAGTATCTAGGGACTCAATCAGCAGCCACAGACCTGAAATTGTCCCCTGCTCCCTTGGCAGCTTCCTGGGCCTCTGGAATGACCCTAAATGACATCTGTCCTAGTTACAGGGGCCAGTTTATCACTATGTGGGTATGACCAAAATTGTGTATTCTACACCCTCTGTGTCATTTCTGATGGACTGTTAATAATGGATTTTGCAGCAGCTGCCCAGGGCACAGCTGACACCTCAGGCTACAAGCTGGGTGTTAAAGACACCAATGACTCAGCTGCGATAACTGCCCTCTGGGCAGGCATTAGCACCTTCACACCCACCCTGAGGGGTCGTCTCTGCTAATGAACCATAATGGACTGGCATAATAGGCTGCTGCAATGACCTAGACCATCAAAGATTCCAAAAATATCCCCTGACTCACAGAGTTAAATCACCCATCCTGAAATTCCCCACCCTGGGGGAGGTACTGGGCACTCCCACCTGAACCTGACCATAGATAATCTTGGGGTTTTGGGACTTCTGGTATTACTTGTCAGATCGAGAGGAGGACCAGAACTCCAACAGAACTGCAACTGCAATCATTGCTTTGACAGAACTGAGACCATCATCTGGACTAATAGGCTTCCTTTAACTTTGCACCCCGGGGGGGCCACATGTTGCTCAGCACAGGGGTCAGTGAACACCATTCTGTTCTTGTCCCAGGGTGCTGGGTTATACATCTGTCTTTGTGGGTTAAAACCAGTTTTCTCTGTATGATTGTATTTATTGTAANTGTATTTATTGTAATCTTTTTAGTAAATTGTAATTCTGTCTTAGTTTAACAAGATTACAATTTAGAAATTAAGAAACTTTAGGTGGGAGCGTGAAAAAGGAAAAGAACCACTTTTTGTTAACAAAATCTGAATAAACAACAAATAGTGCAATCAAAAACTTTGAAAAGAAACGAAACAAAGTCTCCATTCCCCAAGCGGGGGTAAGAAACCCGCAGCAACCTGGGAAGGAGGGGGGAAGGCAGGACTGTCCTTGCAGTT
>VZRE01002227.1:0-21318 GCA_013396775.1 Cephalopterus ornatus
GGCTTGGAGCAACCTAGTCTAGTGGAAGGGGCCATGGCAGTGGGTGGAACTGGATGATCCTTAAGGTCCCTTCCAACCGAAACTATTCCACGGTTCTATCAATAAATGAAGAAGTTGCATTAAAGAGGTAACATTTCCCAGCACACATTGTTATGATCCAGTTATTAAAATTATTATAAATGCCTCTGCCTGAATTAAGGTGCAAACAAAACCAGATGCCAAAGTCAATAGTATGGATTTTATTAATGGTAAATGTGAGGCAGAGAAAGAGAGAAAGAAATAGGAAAAGGAGCGAGGAGGGAAAGAAAGAAAGGGAGAGGGAGATTAAAACAGAAAATATATCACATCTCCATGTAACCCAGTTGCGTCCCATGGATCCTGTTCTTCTGGTCTTCTCAGTGGTGAGGGTCCCAAAAACATAGGGTCCAATGGATTAATACATGTTCAGAAGATTCCAGGCACCTCCTCCGAAGGTGAGGGGGAAGCTTTGCAGTCTCTTGTGGCAGGCTCTGGATTTGTTGCATCACTTGGATCACATGCAGTCCTCTGGTGGTGGGAGGCCTCAGGAATGGGGGGGGTGTGGTGCTTTGGGGGTCTCTGATGGTTTAGGACTCCTTCTCAGCTGCCTCTCACGTGAATGTCCCGTGTGTACGTGGTCTTCCCACAACTGGGGGGGTTTACTCTGTCGGTTTGGTGTGGAGAGATTTCTCCATCACACACCCAAACCCCTTCTCCTGCACCACCCACTGGGCCTTGTTTACTTCTCCTGAGATGATTAGACAATAGTCTCGTCTCAAGTCCCCCTTCACAGCCCAGGTGCCAGTCAGGCTTGAATGGTCACAGACAGGCAGTTGCTTCCTTGCAGTGTGACAAAAAGTCTTTCTATGGTTTTGACAATGTTTAAGACATCACCAGCGCTTCAGTGCATCACACACAAGGCACTGAACCAGTATAAATAACAGGCCCTGCTGTGATCTGAACTGTGTATTCAGCAAAGGTCCCCCTTTTGGCACTTTCCCCAGCATTTCCTCTAATGCTGGAGGATTTGGAGTTGATATTTTCAAACTGTATGTTTTCAAGAGGAAGTTCCCAGTTAATTTTCCCTGAATTGTAAAGCTGTTACAATAAATGTTTAAATATAACAATATAACAATTTCTGATCCCCAGTATTTATTCATATTTAATTCTTAGTGATATAATTTCTTTGCCCCAACAGTACTGAAAGGCTTACTCAACTGTGTGGTTTGGGTCTTTATGTTATGTTTTATTCAAAACTTTAACAACTAAAAAAGCTCAGAAACACTATTTGCTACTTGTTCCCATTTTGCATTAACCTTCATCTTAAGGAAACCTCCCACAAACTTCAAGATCATATCCTGATTCATTTATTATACATGAAGCCATTTACCACGTATTATCAGCTTAAGAACACTGAGCAATTCTGCATTCTGGAAATTATGCTGTTGAGCAGATGTCTCCCTTATGGGAATGAATTATTTTTAAGATTGAAATACAAGCCCTTGTAAAAATTTGAGCTTACTTGATTCTAAAAGTTTCCAAAATCTAATGGAGTCATCCATGACTGATCATCTCAAAGTGGGGTTTTTTTTCCTCTAGGTCAAGAAATAGGAAGTTAAGCCAAAATTTTATAACTTTGGCAACTAATTTATTATAATTCTAGACCAAATGTCTCCATTTTCAGTGAAAAGGAGATAAAGTCAATTTAGACTTAAAGCAGAAGATGCCACAGAAAATTCTAAATTTCCACGCCCCATGAATTGTTCTTTCTTTACCTTCAAGAAATAACTACAGAATGCTGTTCTGCCAGTGGTGCTCACACAGAACAGAAGAATCAAAACTGCAGTTATGTAACCATATCTTTTCATTTACACTGAGGTATAAGGCAATAAATTTCAATGTCTGTGATGTGCGAGGGCTATGGAACAACAAACTCTATAAAACAGAGCACAATGGCATTTCTTAAAGAGCGTGATTAGACCAGAATTATTTCTTACTGACCATTTTGTGCAAAATGTCAGTGCATCTTGCTGTGTGTTTTCCAAGGGAAGATAAGAACCTTGCAGGAAGACAGTGGGTGCTAAAAGGAAGCAGGAGAGGCTATTTTTGTTCTGCTCTTATCATATGAGAGATATATCTCTTACTGTATTGGAAGATTGGCCCTTGAAAGAAACTTTTTGGTCCTATTGCGGCAAAAACAATAATTAAAAATAAGATTTCAGTAAGCCCTTCTAGATTGTTCCCTCAGTTACTCCTCAGCTTTTTTAGCAGTAAGATAATAAGGATGTCCAAGTGCTTGATCTGGCATCCCTGAAAGCAAGCAAACAAACAGAGTCACAGTAGTTTCCTTTTTGGAGCCCTAACTCATGCTGTAGTTACCCTTCAGGGAGCATCAAAGTATTTTAAGCCCAATACTAAAATTTTCTTCAAATTCAGGTTCATTGCTGAGATGTCTCAAACTCCAGCAGGCTAATTATATCTCTTCTTTTTCCTGATTATTTCTAAATCATCCTCTTTTTGAAGAGCATATCTTTGTTTAAATAAACTCCAGCAAGTCAATCCAACTAATTTCTGTAAATATGGCAAGACAGAACCAAACTCTGGATTAAAACCAGGGTAAAACTGAAGATGAGGAAAAATTCGAATTTCAAAAGAAAAAATTTTAGAACCTATTCAAAATTCAATACTGAAATAAAGGAAAAGTATGGGAAGGTCCCCCTGACCCTCCTGTTCTCCAGGGGTTTTGCTTTATCAGAAGAGATCTCCCAACTGATATTCAAACAGCTTTTCATCTTCAATAGGTCTTTGTATTTTAATTTGATAATAAAACTCCAGGGATTTTTTAACACCTCTAAATCATGATGTTACAAATTTTCAGATGCTACTGCACTCTTATAAAACATATTCAAGCTGTTCCTAAAACAAAGCTGGGAAGAGAAAATGTTCCAAAGCTTGCTTCAGGATATTGTGCAACATCTGGACAAAAATTCCTCCAGTTATCAGGAAACACCTATGCTGCATTAAGGGGATTACCAGAAAAGGCTCTTCACTGTCATTCTTGATTTGAAATGAGTTTAAAGTTAAATGTTCATTGAATTCTCTTTAGTGAGATTTCTGCTAAATGCTGTAGATTGCATTTCCTTTACCCAGCTCGAGGAAAGTTTGCATTTCTTCCATTCTCATTTAAATGTTTTTGGAAAAGATGAGCTGTGCTCCCCTCCCTCAGAGGGAAAAATCTGTCCAACTTCCAGTCTGTCCATGGTGTGCACAGGTGCACTCTCCTTCACACCAGTGCTCTCCTCTGAATCAGGAATAGGAATGGTACCAGATGCCTGCAAGCAGATGCATTGATGCATTTGCTTTGAAACAGAGCTGAGAGCAGCAGGGACAAGAATCAAGGGAAAGGTGGATCATCCAGAGGATCAAATAACTACCTGCCCACATTAGTTCAGGGTGGGGTTTTTTGTTTGGTTTTCTTTTTTTTTAACTATTACTTAAGTTATATCAACATTCACAAACTTGGCTTCTTCAGTGTAAGAAACACAGGAAAGTTTAGCAAGAGCATCAGTTAATGGAGATACACCTTCTTGTTCCTCACTACGTGTGCTGTGTGGAAAAGGTCCTCAGCTCACCCCTACCCTCCAGCTGCAGAACAGAACAGAAGAAAGGACTTATTAGTGCTAGTACAGATGCTTGTAGTTGGACTTCTTTCCCACAGCTATTTCAGTTTAAGTATGCTGAACTGAAAGGAAAAAATTATATTTACAGTTATTGCAATAGTTATAATAGAATTTTTACATGACAAGAGGGACAGGAAGCTCCTGCAGCGGGGCCAGCGCAGGCTGCGGAGATGCCCAAGGGATGGAGCATCTCTGGGAGCAGGAAAGGCTGAGGGAGCTGGGGCTGTTGAGCCTCCAGAGCAGACACTGAGAGGGGCCCTCCCCAGGGTGTGTCAGGGGCTGCAGGGAGGGGGCAGAGGATGGAGCGGGCTCTGCTCGGGGGGGCCCAGCAATGGCACAGGAGGAACGGGCAGGAACTGATGCCCAGGGAGTTCCAGCTGCACAGGAGGAGGAACTTCTTGGCTGGGCAGTGACCCAGCCCTGACCAGGCTGCCCAGGGAGGGGCTGGAGTCTCCTCACTGGGGATATTCCAGAACCCTCTGGACACAATCCTGTGCCGTGTGCTCTGGGATGGCCCTGCTGGGGCAGGGAGGTGGGACCAGATGAAACACTGTGGGCCCTTTCAACCTGACCCATTCTAGGATTCTGTGATATTAATACTATTTTTTGTTCTAATTGTGGCAAGACGTTATTGGTAATTTCAGTAAGCAAAAGTATGGAAGAAACTTAGCCCAGGAAGAAGTCAAAGTAATGGCTGTAAAATCTGAATAGTTGATAGAATTGAGTAAAAGTGAGATGGGAAATATAGAATCCCCCGTAGCTGAAGTAAAACAAAAGCTGCTACCTAAGGAGGCATACCACTAACATCTGATTCCATATTTAATTGAACACATACTCTTAAAAAGAATTTATTACTAAAACCTGTTTTCAAATTGCCAGAGAGGGTATTCTGTAAATAAGATCATCAAACATAAATATTACAAACTGAAGGCAGGAGGGCATTAAAAGAGTATGTGCCAACAAAGTAGAGGAAATGTGAGATGGCATGAATTATGATTTTGTTGGAATGCTAAGCCCCCACACTGCTAAAAATAATTTATACTGTTCAGGGCTACTTCAGCAAACTACAATCACACAAATTCAGAGTGGATGTAACAACTTTTTCCTTTTCCGTGTGTCCTACATGGAAAGATTCTCATGTAGAGAAAAGCTAAGTGAAGCCTACTATATTCTCTAATAACTTTGATTAACCTGACATATGCTATAGTTTGATGTGTAAGTCATGTTTGAGAACACAGTTTTCTTTTTTTCCATCCTTAAAGAATGTGAGACATAGGTATCATTAACATTAAAAATAGCCTAGATTTCAGCCCTCCTACTTCCTAGGTTTGACTGAGATAAAATGCCTCAGTGTCTCTTTAGTTTCTACACAACCTTTATTAAAAAGTCTCTCTCACATTAAAAAATATCATCATAACCAGAAAAAAAAATTCAGCATTCTTTCAAATATTTTAGAGATCTTTACCAAAGAAAAATTTGTTCCCTACCAATGTATGACCCTAAATGAATTTGAAAGAAAAATATTTTGGAGTGATATTATCTGGAAATAATATCCATACAGAAATGCATGTGGGAAATTTACTAAGAGACTTAACTGATTTGCTGGAACACATCCTGGGAGCAATTTTCCTTTTTCAAATCTCAGGGAAAGGAAAAGTAAACCAAATCTGTAAAAGACGGAGAAGTTGTTTTAAAATATTCATATAGTGAGGAAGATGAAATGGGTGAATAAAATTGCCACATAATTAGAATGAAAGAACAAATGCTACATAAACTATGTAGACCTTATACAGGGCAAATATATCACAGAACACTGGAAAATAAATCTGCCAAACTGCTCAACTGCTGCAGAACTTCTACAGCTTCCTCCTCATTGTTTTCTTTGCTGTTTGAATGGCAATAGATAAGTCCCAGAGTGACAGGAGTGGTTATCACACAGCTCCCCACTGCTGGCATGGGGTCAACATAAGGGTTCACATCTGTCTCACTGGGAAAGTTATTTACAATCCAACTGGCACAGCAAACAGGCAGGGGTTTAGTCATTTTAGTGTTGCAAAACAACACTTCAGTTATTGCATTCTCTGAAAAAATTTCCTTCATGTCAAGTATTCAACAGCAACCAAAAAATGCAGCACCAATTCTTCCTTAGGGTTCACAGGTTAAATTAGAATGCAGGCAAAATCAACAAACAACTTACATTTTCATGAAGCTGACAGTTTTTAGTGATGTGTGATAGATGGATAGAACTGAAGTGGCTGATTATTTTACTCTTAATCACAGAATCCCAGAATGGTTTGGGTTGAAACGGACCTTAAAGCTCATCCAGCCCTACCCCCTACCACAGGCAGGGACACCTTCCACTAGCCCAGATTGCTCCAGGCCCCGTCCAGCCTGGCCTTGGACACTTCCAGGGATGGAGCAGCCACAGCTTCCCTGGGCAACCTGTGCCAGGGCCTCCCCACCCTCACAGGGAACAATTTCTTCCCAGTATCCCATCTGACTCTGTCAGCGTGAAGCCATTCCCCCTTGTCCTGTCACTCCGGGCCCTCGTAAACAATGCATTACACAGTTTTGTCCATTGAAATTTTAAGACCACTTTCAAAGTTCTCACATTCTTCCTCCTTCCTTGAGTGACTCACAAACAGATTCAAGTATATTGTCCTTACTTATGTCACAGGCTACAACTGCAGTGGTCACTTAGTTCAAATTGCAGTTCAAATTCAGGAAGAAAGAGGCTACAGAAGAACACAGAATTGCTGGTCTCAGATACCAATTTTGATACAGTAGTTAAGGTTCATGGAATGGTAAAAAACAAGAAAAGAATCTGAAAGGAGAAAAAAAGAAAGCATTAGAAATTAATTAGAAATTAATGTTAACTAATGCTGTTAACAAGTTTATCAGTATGTAAATTAAACGAAAACAAAATAATCCCAAATCTCAAGTTATGTAATTCACAAAGCTATGAATGAATTATTATAAGTTTGTCGCAACTCGCGCGATTGAAAAGGTAGGTCCACTCTGGGCAGAGCAGCGAGGAGAAGCCGCGGCTAGCTGGCCGGTTACGGCATTCGCTGAGCTCCGGATGCTATGACGCAGCGATGCAGGAAAACGCGCATGCACGTAGCACTGGAGACCGTGTGGAGTGAACTTTATTAACATGGCGACAGCCCTTTTTATAGGGTCTGCCGTGGAAGGGTCTGGAAGAAAAGCGGAGCTTGCCGAACAAGGTAATAAGAGAAGGCAGAGGTTTACAAACTTGGGAAGGATAGGAGGAGAAAAGAGAGGCATTTTTCAAATTTGAAATAGGGATAGTAATACAGGACAAATACGGTAACCGGGAGGGATTATAACAATATGGGGAGTATTAACATTAACAAAGATTAAACCAATTATATATGAACAAGTAACAAAACATTTTATAACTATAATCTCATAATTTCTGTCTTAAATTTGTTGTAGAGATCTTCTTCTCTGTCTGTAAAATGAGTCTCCACATAAGTTAATTTATGCATCTTTCATTTGTTTTGTATTAGAAAAACTTGCAAAAAGTCCATATATTTCAGCAGCCAATATAGATAAAATATGAAACCCCTGGCTGTTAATTTCTAAGGGATGACTACATCAGGGCAGATATTGTAAATAATGTCAGAATGTAAAAAATAAATCATGTAAATTTAACAAACTTCATCCTGACCGGCAGACAAGTCAGCTACCAACTGTCTGGTAATTTTGTGCTGAAAGATAGGATTCAGTTATATTGAAGAAATAAAGTCTTAGAAAGACCTGACTGATTTTTTTCCCCTTTTTTCACTATCTTCAATCAAAAGTCAGGGATCAAACCCTCTGTTCCTTCTGTATACTGAAGCCCAGTACTCACTGGTGTCTCCAGAGACTTTGAGATGGCAAGGAAAGGAATGGGCTTCTTTCCAGGCGTATCCTCTACATCCACATGGACCTTCAGTGGTGGCTGTAACCAAAACAGAAACACTGATTCCATCCCAGAATTTTGCTTCCTGTTTCTCCAACCAGCTTCACAAATCTGAAGGCTACAAGAAACTACAACAGAAATCCCCCAAAATCAGCATTAAGTCATCCTGATATCAAAGAAGGATAAAAGGATCTAACTGAGCTTCTGTCATCTCTCAGGTTAGAACACAAAACAGGACATGACTAATGCCAAACAGAATTGATCAATGAGATATATCTTTTGCTATCTCAAAGTAGCTCAGTCGTGCGTTATGCCGAGCATTCCCAAAGGCATCAGACTCCTCAGTTTCTAAGATTTCTTTCATTTTCAAAAGAAACAATTTTTCTCCCTTATTACATCCGTAATTTTTTTACTTATTGCAGTCTAAATTTTAAATTTCTCGTGGATCTACTCTCAATAAACAGGAACAAGGAGCACTGCAGTCAATGAGAGGAAAAGTGAAGTGGTAACAACATCACCATTGTTGTGAAAAACTCAAATAGGAAGAAGTGACCTAGAGGATATTCCTATACTACAGCTGCAGGCTACCTTTAAAAACAAAATTTGGTCTGAGTTAATTAGCACAATAAAGCAAATGGCCCTGATCACCAGCTCTAGTAAATTACATTCTTGATAGGAACTACTATGCTAAAAGTAGAAGGGCTCTTTCATTTCAGATTTTAGGGAATGTTTTATTACATGTTGGAAATCACAGCTAGAATTTTACCCTTGCATGGGTCTTGGCACTGATAAAGTAATCTTAAAAAATTATCAGCAAAATTTCACTGAGTGCTAATGGTGCAATGTTCCTAAACTTATAGAACCTTTGGCTTAGATGAATGTTGCTTGGAGCAACAATTAACTGGGAAGAAAAGTTTGGTAATCATCACATATAATGTATGATGCAGATGTTGAATGATAGGAAAATTAGAAAATAACTCCATTCAATCCATGCAATGTGATTTACTAACTGAGAAAAAATACACAAACCTCAGATAACAAGAAGAGAAAAAACAATCCTGCTTGGGCAATCTCCTCCCTCCTAAAGCAGTAATTCAACAGCTTCCTGTGCCAAGGAAGATTCCAGGTAGCCAACTAATGCCATCCTTCCAGTGAAAGTGTCTTCTGCTTGGCTGCATCTGTCTTTTCCTTGCAAATGAACTGCAGTCCCATTCCCAACCCCCATAATAAGGAAAATTCTCATACTTTTTATGTTATTGTTTTATTAGTGCTGGAGAAGGGACTTAACACTACTGAAAATGTTCCCCTTAGAGGACCAAGAACAAATTTATTTTTTGCCTATAGCAGGTGTTACTCAGAAATCTCAAACAAGTGTCTAAAATGTTATAACTGTAATTTGGAAGTTTTATATAGTTTTCTGCATAAATGATATTAAAATAATTTGCTCATGCACCTGCCTACTCTTTACATTAGCATAATTATTAATATCTTGACAAAAAAACTTGTGACATTTGGTTATATGAACAGAAAAATATAAGCTTTGTCCATCTGTAAAGCATCTGTCATGACAGGAAAACTCCTGTCTTTTTATTACTAAAAAAAATTAAAAATCAGTGAAGGTTGGTGTGTTTGGGGTTTTTTAATCAGTAGGTCCTCAGTCTTATTTTCTTAAACTTAATCTATAAACCACCTGATTTTGTTAAGTGGAGATACGTGTTCCAATGAGTATTTCTTTTAAAAATGAGGGTAAGCCATACCTACAGCAATCACCACAGCCAACCACAGGGCTCACTGCCTAACAACATTCTGACCATCGTATGATCTTCACTTGGGAGAGAGTTCCCTAGTGAAAGTATGTTTCTCTTCAAGGTGAATACAATGGTATATAATTTTTTTGAGCCTTTGAACATGTGTAGACTTTGTATAAGTGACAAAATATCCACTGGGTACAGAAATAAATAAGTTGGTTGTACAGGAATTTTACACAAGGCAATTAAAAGCTTACCATAAATTCAAATACATGTTAAAATGTTTTTCACTTCAGCTAGAAGTGGCTTCTGGACATTGTGGACATGGTATCATTTAGTGGTGAAAACTTCTACATGAGACTTGGCTGCAGCAATGGCAGAAAAATCTGTCTCATAAAATCATAGAGTCATAGAATGGTTTCAGTTGGAAGGGACCTTGTTCCAGCCCCCCTTTGCCATGGGCAGGGACACCTCCCACTAGCCCAGGTTGCTCCAAGCCCGGTCCAACCTGGCCTTGGACACTTCCAGTTGCCACAGCTTCTCTGGACAACCTGGGCCAGGGCCTCACCCCCCTCATAAGGAACAATTTATTCTTAATATTCAAACTAAATTTCCCCTCTCTCAGTTTGAAGCCATTCCCCCTTGTCCTGTCACTGCAGTTCCTGAGGAACAGTCCCTCTCCCCTCTCCGGCCACCATCTCAGTGCCATATTTCTACTGGAATGGTATTTCAACGTCATCACTTTCACAGGGGATTTTTTTTCAAAATCCATCAGAAAGTTCTGTCTAGGAAGGAAAACAAACGTTTAAAGTCATGTTACATAAAGAACAATGCCTCTGAGGCTGTGACATGAGGATATTAATTGAATTGAATGATGGCTTTGTAATACTTTGACATATTTTTGGATGGTGAAAAAGATTTACAATATGGAGCAAGAAACATGAAGTTATTTTGTGACAACAAAATTTGTATTTATGTAATTTAAGGGGAAATGTAGGATGGGGACATTTTAATCCCACTGCATTCAAGATTAAAAATCAGAATTTAGCAAAAAACATGTACTCCCCTGGCTTTTCTTTATTGTTCTTTATTTTTCTGGTTTTACAGCCTGCTGTTTGGATTGTCAAAGATGTATGAGTAGTTTTCAGAAATGTGTCAAGCTGACACAAAATATTTTATAAGGCTTTACTGTTTCTAGTTACTATGTGTCTTATTTGGCAAGCTTTCTTTCACCCCATAATGAATTTTTACTTGCTAACTCTTTCATCATTCAGTCTTGTCACATAAAAATTATACCAAGAACAAAATATGTATATGATTTGAGCAACAAATTCTGTGATCTTTTCATCTTCCAGGATGGATCAAACACTTTGGTAATCAGTGGTCCTAGTCAATAATAAAGCAGAGACTGTTCTTTCAGTTCGCTTAACAATCACTTCACCTTGATTTACATTATGTATTTATAACATTAAATATTATATAAACAGAATAATTAAAACATGCCCCAGTCAAGTGTTGTGTTCCACAAATTTGTGCCAGTTTGTGTCTGAAAATGAGGGAATTCAATACGCCTCAGAACCAACTCCTAAATCTCCAGAGGCACCACCTAAAGTAGAAAGAGTTTAAGATGTGACACCAGTTTTTTATAACTTTGCATCCAAGAGCAGTGAGATCTGCAACAGAAATAAATCTATTGTACTATAAGAAAGAATAGCTGCATTTCTGCTTGGGCATGTTTCTACAGGTTATAATTTCATGCATTCAAAGTTCAATGCCTCTCACCACTTCTTGTATCTTATCTATCAAGAACTGCAACTCTCTATTGCAAGTAATCTTGAAGTAAATAGAGCATAATCCAAAGAAAAAAAAAAAGTGTCAATGTCTCTTTCTTTCCCCACTAATTAAAAATGGCTTTTTAGCCCAGAAAGAAGAATCATTTTCTAATTCCAAAAGGACTAATGCCCTGAAGGTAGTGTGGTACATTATTTGGGGAGCTCTCACCAAGAAATTGGAATCTCAATTGTTAAAATCCTATCAGATACCATGCAAAACAAATATCTTTTGGGCAACCAAGTAATTCAACTAAAATAATTGAACAATTCGTATTTTGCTTTGTCTCCTGCTGTCTTGTGTAACTTTTTAAGCTACTGCAAGCTGTAAAACAAGCCAGCCCTTCTGCTGGCCATCTCAGGATTACTCCTTTATTTGTTCCTGGTGATTTCTTCTTCTCTGAAAGCTAAGTACAATAAACATTTGCCCCAAGGGTCTTTTTTAATCATATGATGTTATGTTAATGCAGCCAACACGTTTTTCTAGCAATTCTTATTTTGATCAGCTTCAGATCAAGATTGAGTGCAAAACTTGGGGACTGATTCAGAGCATGCATTAGCCCCTAATATTCCTTACACTATTAAGATAAAGCTTTAATACCAAAACATTTAGTTATATTGCCTATAAAACCCTTAAAAGTCAGCAAGTATTGTTTTGCAAGAGATTGGTAACCCAAAGAAATGGTCACAGTGAATCAACATTCCAGAATTTAATAAGGCCATCATTTAGATGATCTCTAAATTTTCCTCCCATGCATTCAGCTTCACAAATGTCTGTTTGTATCAAAACTAGTCTTTTCCCAGGATTTAAAATAAAGTAGAAAAGTTTTACATTGATAATTTTTGCCAATGCATCAATATAGATAACATAGATATATAGTGGAGAGTGCAAAATAAATTTTGAAGGAAAAGGTAGCTTACCCTCCCACAGAATTTCATACAGATTTTCCTATTCTTTACCTTCTTTAGTACTTGCTTTCAGTAAGCACTGTACATTGTTCAGCTGGTATTGCTCGGCTGAAGATTTTTTCTTTCCATAGCCTGTATGTTTGCATATAAAATCAGCTGATAAAGATAATTTTAGATCCAAAGCAACTATGTTTCTTTTAAAACAAATGAGTCTTGCCTTACAACAGCAGGTATAGTTTCAAAACAGTAACGTTAACTGAATTCTAAGTCCACTCTTGCAAAAATATTTTCCCAGTCTCTTGAAAATCCGGCAGTATTTATCAAGTTGTTCCTAAAAACGTATCTCATATATATATACATGCATTTTTTTATGTGCATATACACATATTGTCATCTTCCTCTACATTCATAGCTTTCACTGGAGTTGAAGAAAAACTTGAAGCTACTTTATGAGCAAGATAAAACAAGTGCAAGATAAAAATGGCAAATAGATGTGACAGAGCACACACAAGACTCCTCAGTCCTTTAAATCATTCTCAGTTTGAGGCGTTGACTGGGGAAGCACAAAAGATTTGCAGGAATGTAATGGGAGACAGAGAGAGTAGGTTTACTTAACAATATTGGGTTCCAGATAGGTAAGAGAAGCTGAGAGGAGCTGTGAGAGGCATAAGATTATATGCGAAGTATTGGGGATTTGTTTTCCTCTTTCCTCTCCTGTTTTCCAGTACAGTTTCTATCCCTGAGTCCCCCACATCCCACTGCACAGCCCAGCCCACCCCCTCAGAGGGATTCCTTCAGGATGTTGGAAGAAGCAGTCTTCTTTCTTCCAGCTCATCATGTTGTAGTCCCCTCAGGGACTGGGGAAAATGGCTGGAGAGGAGAACAGAGGAAGCCCTGGAGTTTTTGGGGAGTTTTGCTCGTTTTTTTTTCAGGAGCAGAGGCTAGATGGTGACTGCTGTTCTCACTCCCCAGCTATAGCACCAGAGTTAATCTGTTACCTCCTGTATCCTGCTACTCTAAGCAGCAGCTAATCTTATTCCCATTAAATTGGCTGTGCTGGAAGAGGTGACAACACCGAACCAATACAACTCTCCTCGTCTGAGGAAGGATTCAGGGAATCATTAAAGAAAAAATATTCTTTCTATTCAAAAGATATAACAACAGGGGGAAATGTCAGCTATAAAATGCACACAGTCACATAGAGAAATTACTCTAAAGAGATAACTATCCTTTAACTAGAAGTGAGGAACTGTAAAATTGTTTAATTATCCGATCATGTTTACTTAGTATAATGTTGTATATAACACTTTGATTTTGAATTGAATAAAGAAGAAAATTACTCAAGGATCTGTTCTTATCAAGTCCTAACCTTCTTGCGGTAAATTTGAGTTTATTTTTATAATTATAAATAATTATAATTATTTTATTTATTATTTAACTAAAATTTCATCTTTCTTTTGAATGCCATTTTTAAAATATCATTCAATTCAACTGGTAGCAATATAATAAGCATTAATATAATGTTTGTGTTTCTAGTAATCTATATGCAATGACCCACAGGAATCACTTTTGATGACTGAAAACCTTACATGAATTCATACTTGGGAGAAAATCTCCCTGCCTGCCTATATAAAGTAGAATGATAATCCTAAATCATTTAGTAACAGTCATGAAGCTAAGACACAAAACTTTAAAAGCTTACAGGCTTCAAACAGATTTTTTTCTTTTTCTCTGATGATTTTGCATATCTTTGACTGAAACGAAGATAGAGCTTAAAGAGTTAACATAGAGGGTGCTGAAGTCTGGCTCTGGGAGGATATGGTACCATGCTCTGAGGAATGCATGCTTATGTTAGAATATAGGAATTAGGGAGTAGTGTAGAAATATAGCAGAGATAGTCTGTTCTGTTTAGATAGCAAAGAAGGTCACCTTGACCATCATAAATATAGATAAGGTGGACACCTCAGAAGACAGGAGGATCATAAATCAGGGAGGGACTTTTCGCCCCTGGAAACCTGGTCTGTGTACAAAGAAAGTTGAAAAGTTCAACCGAGGAAGAGGAGAGGAAAAGACCCCAGTGAGGCCGAAGGCAACATGAATGACTCCAATTCCTCCCCAAAAGAAGATTCCAGAAGACTCCGCCTCAAGCTCCGCCCAAACTCCACCTATTGTGAATATGATAACTGTCAAAATCTAATGAATATGTATATAGAAATTATGTAACCTCTCATGAAAAATTGTATAAATAACCTAACTTCTCACTGAAAACTTTGAAGTCCTTTTGGCCAGTGCGAACTGGAGGATTTCCCAACGTTGCCTAAATAAATACCTTGCTGCTTAAAGAAAAAACTCATCTCTAAGCAGTTATTCTGTGCTGTTTTCGGCATCATGACCTTGTTGTGTAAGTACTGAGCCAAGGGAAAGAGACAGAAAAGATACGCCTTCAAATAAAAACAAAACCCTTTAAATACAAGGTTGGATTTATCACTTAAAAAATGTATTTTCAAGAGCCACCCACTAATGGAAATTTTGAAGCTCTATG
The DNA here is from genome assembly GCA_013396775.1 of Cephalopterus ornatus. NCBI lineage: Eukaryota > Metazoa > Chordata > Aves > Passeriformes > Cotingidae > Cephalopterus > Cephalopterus ornatus. The sequence goes on from VZRE01002227.1 coordinate 14,655, forward strand.
TGCTGATATGGGGAAAGGCTTTTGTTTAGAAGTCAACACAGCTCAGGAAAATTGGAGAATAACAGCACAGTCTTGGAGTTCCATGGGGAAGGATTCTGACACTGCACTCATGTTTTCGATCACATCTACCTAAAACTGTATTACAAAAGAACAGTGATCTTATTAATTGCTCCTAATTCTCAAACGTGACACATTAATTTTGCTACAAAAGAAATGTGAAGTATCATCTATATTTTCCCTTTGTTATGCTAATCAGCATCAAAGGGTGGGTTACTCTTCATCAGTGCCACTTGCTAACTGAAAATCAATCTTTTTTTCACCTGGACAAACAGAAGAAGACTTTGAACTTCTCTAGCCATTATTTATCGAATCAAAGAGACCTATCTTGTCCTAAGATAAAAGACAATTCCCTTCCTTGTTCACACTGGAAAATTTCCCTTTTTGAAACACATAACCTGAATTACAGTTCAGAAATAACATCTGATTTGTGGGTTAGGATTCCTGCTTCTGAAACTTTTCTCGAGTTTAGGAAGCTCTTTAAATTACAAATTACTTTGTGATTCTTATACAGAAGAAAAGTTAAATTTACATTTGTTATGCTTTGTCCTCAGCAGAATTCTCTGAACACCTATTTCATTAATATTATGGCAGCATGAAAGTGATACAGTTGGTATATAATACTGGATTAAATTCAAAGTTACTTCTTTAACAGCTATTTGGTTTTGTGAAAAATTATATATTTTGAAAGCATGGTTTTGAGGAAGAAAAAATTCTTTTGAGTTAATAAGTTGGCTAAAACAAATAGCTTAACAGTGTCACAGTGTAGCATAATTTCATCTGGATTAAATGAAAAATTATATACAGAAAAACACTGAATATTTTTCTAGAGAGATATTATTTTCATAGCCATAATCCTATAATCCTATAGGAATAATGGCTGATCCCAATGGATGTTTGCTTAAGGAAGTAGGGAGAATTTTAGCCACAGTATGAGTGAATTGCCCAACATTCCTACTAACAGTTTGCCTTGGTTATAGTACTACTTGGCCTGGGCTGAAATATTCCACTTTCTTCTTTGAAAAAAATCTCTATTAAAATTAGTTCATTGGTTTCTGAAAATAAGAGTAAGGAAAATAACTTTTCCCCTTGTTAAAAAACTTATGGGTTACCTTTTCTTCCATCATTTGTGTCATTTATAATTTTGAAATTTGGCAGAGGTTGCTGTGCATGTCAAGGGTGGACCTTTTGCCATCCTCTTGAAAGTCATCCAAGCTTGACAGTTCTAGCCTTTGAAAATTGCAGCTTGCGTATGCTCAACAGATAATTACTAGTTCTTCAAACCTAAATTTCTTTAAGAATTCAAAGATTATGACTCTTGATAACTGTAGGTCAAGTTGGTTATTTTAACTAAGGAGAAGCAACATGCTTTTCATCTTCTCCCAGCAAGGAAAAAAATTGAAATATGGAAGGGTTTATATCAAAGTATCATAAGTATCAAAGGTACGGAGCCAAGTATGCCAGGTATGGAACAGTAAAAAATGGCACAAAGCTCTTTGAAATGGGTTGTGGAGCGAGGCAAGGACTTGGAACAAGGACAAATGAAGACTGGAATATTTCTGCAAGGAAATGTGTACAGCATATTAGGGATGATGTATTAAAAGGCACAAGAGAGGATCCAAAAGTCTGGAAATGGGAAACAGTAATTAGGAATTAAATGCTGTTGAGGAAAAGGACTATGGTAGAGAAATATGGCAGATGAAAAGCTAGGTGGAAATGACTTGGAGAAAGTCTGTAAGTATAGTACATAAATGTAAAGAGAATTAGGCACTTTATGTAGGGTAATCAGAAGGGGAGAGAGATGCAAGGGCAGAGAAAATACAATAACAGCAGATTAGAGGGTATGAAGCATAAGATAGGAAGTTCAATCACCAACAACTACACCCCTTCACCTTAATTTGTTAATAAAAATTTTCCATTCCAGAGCCTGGAAAAAAATCCATTAATTACTTTCACTTTGCTATCTGTGAAACTTATTGCCAGAGTCACACACCACAGCAGTAACACCTTATTGTGCAGGTTGCTCAGGACTTGCTAATTCTCAACAGCATGGCCCTAGTGAATCAAAAATGTTGTCTCACTGATAATACCCCTGGGAATCCATGTGTGGTCACATTCCAGCTCATTTTTCTTAAACATAGGAATACAAACATCAAAAATCCCTATTCCAGTGCTATTACCCCACAACCACAAATCTGTGCAACCAATAGCTAGGAAGTGATCTACATTTCGGATTGTAACACACTACAGTGCATATTTGTCCCACTGTTTTCCCTCCAGGACTCATGACATATTTTGTTGACTTGCTTAAATTAAGTGCACTGAAGGATGTTGTTTGTAGGATCTGTGCTTCACTTGTTGTAGGAGGTGAAAAATGAATAATGAATAAGGCAGGAAGAATCAGAAAGGTTGTTTCACAGCATGTATTAAGGCTACACAAACCGAATGTCATCTGACAGATCTAAGTTGCCTGTGACACACAAGTCCTACATTGACTTTTCCAGAGGATTGTTAGTTGTTTCTCACAGACTAGAAGCTAAATTAGAGTCCTTACAACTGCAACCAAAAGCGGCGGAAGTCACTGAAAAAAACTTAAATGAAAAAATATTAGGGCCAAATTCAGTGGCATTCCAATTTAGACTTCCAAAACTGACCAGCTGACTTTAGAATGCCTTCTGCCTTCAACTGGTAATGATGAGTGACAGTATCATCTCATCTCAGGTTTTCTGAAAACTCTGCCAGACTCAGAGGTTGTACAGATGAGCGCTACACAGACACAGAATCACAGGGTCATAGAACAATGCAGGTTGAAGGGACAATAGGAGGCCACCCAGACCATTCCTCCAGCCCTTCTGAGATACACTGAAGGATTGTTCTACCTTGGGAGACTGTTCCAACCAATTTGGGGTCACTGCAAACTTGATTATGAGCAAATACTGAAAACAGACCCATATTGCCTAAGTGCTATAGAGCCCATGAGGCAAACCCCGTTGAGCAATACATATGAAACTGGATAATATTGTCAGTGGATAATACTGATTTTATCTAAGTAAAACTTTAAAAATGTTCATTTTTTTCATCCTTCAGGACATACTGTCATTGCACTGTTTATGGTCTGAATGGGATTGTTCTGTGGTAGATCCCTGAATTCCATGAAACTCACAAAATGCTTTAACACAGAGCAAAGGCAACTGTTCATTGTATAAGATAAAAATATTAGTTACTGTATTACTTTAAAAGTACTTGAACAGAGAAATATTTCATTTTGTAAAAAAAATGGGGCTATCTAAAGTTGAAAAAAATCATTATTGATTCTCATGAGTGCAGATGAGACTCCAAATAAACAAACTCCAAATACTAAGCAAGGAAAATAATATAAAACCATAACACAAGGAAGAAAACCTTAAAGTTAAATAACACTTTGTCTAAGTTTTGCAAGATTACAACTTTGAAATTCAGAAGCTTCAGGTGAAAGTGTGGAAAAGGAAAAAAAAATAAACAAAACAACATAGCTCTTTATTAACAAACCGGAATAAACAACAATGGTGCAACCAAAACTTTCAAAAGAAACAAAACAAACTCCTAATTCCCCGCGGGGGAAGAAGCCCCCGGCAAACCAGGGGCGCTGAGGGCAAAACTGTCCCCGGCAGCTCAAGAGCTGCTCGCAGCCAAGTGAGCGAACGGTGGCTTCGCCCCCAGCAACGGAGAGTCCTTTACCCCACGGCCGCAGCGCCGGGTCAGGCAGCTCCAGCAGCCCCACGGCCCGAGGGCAGAATAACTCACTCCGAGATGGGTCGGTCTCTCTCCCTCAGTCGTGGCCGGTGGGGAAAGATTAAAAACAAAAACACCCTCAGAGAAAAAAGAGGAGGCGGCCAAAGCCGAAAGCCGCTCCCACTCTGTCGGTCGGCGGACAAACAAATCCTTCGGGCCAAGGGGCTTCCGAGGCGCGGCGCCGGCCGGCTTTTAAAGGGAACGGCCCCAGCGCCCGCACTGCCCCGCTCCATCTCCGCTCCATCCCCTCTCCGCTCCATCCCCTCTCCGCTCCATCCCCTCTCCTGCCTCCCCGCACCCCGGAGGAAAGAGATGGGGGGCGGCGACCGACGGTGGGAAAAAAATTCCAACATCTCTTTTCAAACCCATAACACACTTTTAAAAACCATTTAAACTTATAACATGCTCCACTTAAGAATCCATAAGTATCTGATTCTACACCAAGTGTTTAAAAAACACCCTCTGTCACTGATAAGGGGTGATACAAAAGATTGTAGTTTTAGTTGCTTACTAGAGCTAATTCTAGATGGAATACTGATAAATTAGAATAGGGCCTTGCTTGCTTGCTAATGCTAACTTACAGGATATGGTTAACTTTATAATGAGGATTCTAACAGGAATAACAAAACCTTGGAGTCTCGATAAGGAGCTTTGAGGTTTAAGAAGGGAGGCCTTGAGAACTGATAAAGAAGTGCTCCTGGAGATGATACAGGTCTTGGGATAAATGGACAGTGCCTGCTCAGCAGTTCTTAGCAAAGCTGAAAAGTTTAGACCTGAGGAAGACTTCTTACTTCATCCAAAGACCCCCAAAGACCCCCAAAAGAAGACCCCAAGGGGGCGTTCTGAGGCGGAGTTATAGGAGTGGTGGATGTTAATGATCTCCCCCCTCCCCTTTTCTGGAATTTTCTGACACAGCTAATGCATATGTAACACAATTATGTATATGTAATACAGCTAATGCATATGTAATATTAGACCACATCAAAAGAGCTGAACAAAGGTAATGAGCAGGAGCATGAAAGGCTGGATTATCTATCCCCCATGCGCCCCGGCACTGTAAATAAACATACCTGCTTCAATACTCTTTTGTGAGTTTTGGGGTTTGTTTCCATAAGTCATCACCATTAATCCAATTAGTTAACTTCCCAGGAAGGCCTTCACTTATTAGAAGTGACAGCAGAATGTGATGGAATGAACTTGGGAAACTTCAAGGAAGTAATTAAGTAGCATCCCCAGCACCTCAACATACCAATGAGCTCTGGTAGGACCAGACTACACATTTATAGAAAGTGCTCAGACTGCACCTCCGTGAAATACATCTGAGTTTTACCCCAGATGAGATTCTTGCTGAAATCCAAAATGTGCTAGATTTGGAATGCTGTTGTAGACACATGTTATTTCAAGTAAAAAAAACCTCACAGTGAGCCCTCGGAATAACAGTGATGGGACTCCACGAGCTCACACATAGACATCAGCCACAGGTAAAATAGAAACTGAAGAACGAAGGAAAAGAGAAGCATCTAAACAGAATAAATGCTGACTAGTGAAACGATAATCAGGCCTTAAAAGAGTTAACTAAGATGGGCCTCTCTAACATCTACTCTGCCTGTTCTACTAAGACTCATTCTGTTCTGCCTACTGGACCAAAACTTAAAAGAAGGCTGGAAGCAGGATACAATAGGCCTAGAGGTAATAAATTAGGATAAGGTAAGATAAGGTAGACATTTGAATAGGAGAAATAGGCCTGGAGCCAAGGCTTTCTTCAAGCTTCAGTGAGCAGGACGAGAACAATGGAAAAGTAGATAGGTCAGACCAAGGAAGATGAGAAAAAGACCCCAGACTCAGAGCTGAAGGCCAGATGTGCCCCCAAAATTGAGGGCCAAGAAAAGCACCGCCCTAAGCTCTGCCTAAGCTCCTCCTATACTCCGCCTATCATTAATATGTATAGCAGATGTTGCAATTATATGAATATGTACAAGAATCGTATATGAAAATTGTATAAAACACCTGATTTTGTGTGATACCTTTGAGCAGGTTTTTGGGTGATGCAAATCACACTTGCCCCCAACATTGCAATAAATATCTTGCTGCTCAAAAGACCCAAAGTCTCTGAGCAGTTCTTCATACCAGATTTTTCGGATTCACTAGGAAAGAAAAAGAAAAATAGGAACCTAAGTGAAAATATTTAAGTAATTGTGGAAGTTCTTGGTCTAAAAGAAATCTTTGATGTGTAGGCCTAATCAGCTAGAAATGGTGACATGATGATTTTGTAAGTAAAGCTCTGTGCAGACAGAAGGACTTAACAGAAGAATACATGGAAGTGGAAAAAAAAGTTAAAAATATGTTTTGCCAATTTTCTAAATACTTTTTATCAGCCGTAATGGACTATAATACAATTCTGTTCCTGTATCCTGCCCAGAATCCAGGCATTTTCAGGTGTGCTAATACCAACCCAATTTTGCCTCAGTGATTTATGCATTGGATTTATATTGTGTCCTCATCATACATCCAGGTGGCTCCTGATTCTTACAAAAAAAATTAAACTTTGCCTTTAACTTACAGTTTCCTACTATTTCTTCTTTCTTTATTTTAATAAGTTCCTCATCTGTATAAAAGAACATGTTCTTTTTGTTCTATGCAGTGATTAAACAGTTGTTCATTTATAAGTGCTTAATTAATTGATGAAATAATGTCTATATCATCTGTTAGATGCACAGGATTTGCTCCTATTGCAACTGAATTCAACACATTTGACCCTTTGAAGCACTCTAAAGGCACTATTAATGTAATCTATTCTAGCTTTGTCTTTGGCTTAGTGGATGAAGGGACAACAGTG